>JABCKT010006442.1:0-183975 GCA_018858115.1 Tephrocybe rancida | reverse complement strand
AGCTGACAATTGATAAATAATATATATTTGCTAAGGCTTATCTATGGGGTTCATAACCTTCGAGGGGTTCACAAATAAAATTATCCAAAATGAAATACCTGATCATTCATTGAGGTTTTATGATTCCTTTCAATGAGCCAAATATTCGGAACATGTTCACATGTACCAGAACAGAGAGACTTGTCAAATTTACCCATATGAAGCCACTTGTCATGCTCATCCATGCTAGGAAGCTTATTAGATCTGCCAGGGTGAAGTAGTCTGCCACATTCATCAGAGTCATAGGGCTTGTAACATGCGCACATAGTGTCATCTCCGTCAGAGTGATGAGGCCTGGACATCTTCGACAGGGCGACAGAACTTGAAATGCACAACATTGCGGAGAAGCTTGTTGTACTCATAACAAAGGAGATGTTTGTCATGCCCGTCAAGGTGAAGCCTCTTGTAATGCATATCCGTACGGAAAAGCTTGTCAGATCCACCACAGCAGAGCCCATTGCAATATACCTCCAAGGGTGAGGAGGGACCCGGCACAATTCCGGCAGTTTGTTAACCGAAACGAGAACGACCCACAACGTCCGAACAGCGAACGCCTCGACAAGCGTCAAACCATCAACCAACGAGTCCGGGAGCCTGGAAGGACAACCATGGGACGATGAAAGAGTGAGAATATGAATGGCCACTGAAAGTCGAATGATGAGTCAATGTGGGATAACGAAAGGAAAATGCGCTTACCAGCGTCAAACAGTGGGAATTAGAAACGGCTACATATTTTCCCCCCTTCTTTCACTTGAGCCCGCCGCCGGTGTTCAAGATGCAGTCGCCGGGCAAGCGTTCCGGTACTCGTTGGATTCCGCAGGATATGTTAGAATATGTTAGAATATGGCCGAGCCTCTCGCGATCAATTGGTCCTTGCTGTGGAGCCTTAGAAACGGCCTTGACACTGGTCGAGCGAATTACAGCTATATCAAAAGATCAGCTCAGGTGGATGACGGAGCAAGATGAACATACAGCTTCAAGTGGCAGGAGCTTCCTGTGACCAGCCGTATGCAGTTTTGGGCTGTTGACCTTCCCTAGCTGCACTGGAGGTGAAGACGGGCAGAGTCGACGGACAAACACATAAATAGATCTCGCGGCGTGCCGGGTGCGGAGGAGGGTCAAGTGGAGGGAGTCAACAAGACTACGGCGCATTGAAAAGATTGGCGAGTGTGTCAACCGGGCGAGGTTAAGCGTTGGCGCTTGCATGTACAAAGTGCTGCAGAAGTAACAGTACAACTTCAAGCCTCAAGCTCAAGCTTCAAGCCGCCCGAAGTGATTGTAGCAATGTCCTTTGTTGAGGCGAGTCAGAGCTCGAGGTCGGTATCCTAGCACGAGTGTCAGATTCACTATAATGATTCCAGAAGTCGAGTAAAACTCGCCTTGGCATGTAGCAGGTGCTGCAGATGAATTTCGCGCAACCTTCTTACACCGTGAGCATGCACCAGAACGCGTCAAACTTTTATAAACAAGTACGGGGCTCCGCAAGCCGTCAGCGAGACATCGAGAGCATGAATCAGTCTTGGAACATGAGAGAGTGGGAGGAGGAAGAAAGTGAGTGGACAAACATCACCACGGGATGCATCAAATTCTTCAAAAAGTTTGCGCAGGGCGGAGCACAGCGCCTGCCGTGTGAAGATGACCGCGATGGGATCAAAAAGGCTATTTTGTAGGCAACGCGTCTACTCCTTTCCTTTACAAATCACAATCACCACCTTCTCCCCACCTACCTACTTACCCTTTACTTACCTCATCTATACAACAAACGATGCCCGAACCCGTCCAAGTCGAATACGATCGCGTCTCTGCCGAGGATCTCGCACAGGCGATTAAGATCGAGGAAGAGGGTCGGTCTCTCCTCCAAGATCACAATCACTAAGCACTAATCGATACATAGGCTTTCCCCCGGACGAGGCGGCTTCTCTCGAGACTTTCCAGTGCGCCGTTGCTTCCACTTTCCTCCCTAGCATCTCCACTAACCCACCCCAATCTGCAGATATCGCCAAACGCATGCCCCCTCGCTCTTCCTCGGCGCCTTCCTGCCCCCTTCCCCCTCCTCCACCTCCCCGCGTGAACTAATCGCCTATATCTGCTCCACCCTCTCCCCCTCCTCCCCTCTAACACACGCCTCAATGTCCACACATGTCCATGGCGCCCCGCACGTCTGCATCCACTCCATCTGCGTCTCCTCCCCCTACCGTTCCCGGGGCGTCGCCTCCGCCCTCCTCTCCGAATACCTCAAACGCCTGAGAGGCGCAGGCGCAAAGGACGCACAGGGGAGCAGGAAGTACAAGGACGTGTTATTGATAACGCACGAGCCCTTAAGAGGCTTCTATGAGAGAGCAGGCTTCGAGTGGAGAGGACCCAGTGACGTGAGCCACGGGTCGATGCAGTGGTTCGAGATGCACCTTGACCTGCACGCCCCGGCATCCAGCGCGCGGATCGCGAAGAGCGCAGACGAAGCGGTCAGCGTGCCCGGTGGGGCCCAGCAGCCCCCGCCCGCGGGGCTGTACGAGGCGCTCGCAAAGGCGTCGAGGAAGCCGAGGCCCGCTGCGAAGCTCTTGAGCGAGTACACAAACGGTGTAGAGGACGTGGTGATGCCGCACCCCGAGGAGGCGAGCGTACGCGTCAACGCCAAAGACCTACTGTGCTCCCGCCCTAGATGTGGGTCCTTCGTCCTCCGTCTAGGCAAGGCCGTGTCCGTGCAGCGCTCTAGTTTTAATGTACGCCCTTTCCTTTCTTCCCTCTACTCTTTCTTTTGATACTGATCTTGGTGAGCAGATGGACCCCCCATCGCTACCGGCGCCGCCGCACCTCCCCGCCTTACCAGAGGGCTTGACGCACTGGTGGCGCGTCGCGCCCACCCCGATGGAATTTGAGAATATCGGATTTTCGAAGGCGGTTGAGGGGATGGTTGCTGGTAAGTTCTTCCTGTCCCTTCTTTCCCCCCTCCCTCCACCCCCGTCCCGCCCTTTCATGAAAAGTGAAAAGTGGATAAGCATACTGATGGAGCCACCAGAATCCGGCCGCTCTCTCAAGCTGCTCTCATGCGCGGAGTGTGGCCTCGGGCCCATTGGATGGGCCGAGGATGGTGGGACGGAGTTTTGGGTTGCGGCAAGTAGGGTTGGGTATCGTGCGTAGGCGTCTGCAATACGTCTCTTACTGTCAACTTGGAATGCTGGGTGCGATGCAGTGAGCCATGTGAATATGATAATATCTATCGCGTATAAAGAAAGAGAGGTTCTTCCTTGTGGGGGTAAATGCATTGAAAGTTGAGGTGGCGTACGCTGGGTGGTATGGGGGACGGATGCCTTGCTGGTTTGGCTTTCGCCGCTCGACTATTGACTTAGGTATAAGCAGTGTTAGTATTCGATATGGCGGGGAAAGATATGTGCACGCGGGTAAGGGCATTGAGATTCTCGGTCGCAGTGTGCGCGACCTCAGGGGGGCGTAGGTGTGTGTCGTCCGACCAATCCTCGACGGCTCTTCGCGTCCATAATTCAAATAAAATATAATACACTATCCACCTCAACTCTAAGTACATCCATACAACAAATCACATCCTCCAACACCACCCCGGGCACCCCAACATTTTGCCCCAATCTCCAAATTCGCCCCCCACAAACAGGGATACTCACTAAACCCTGTACCTGCGCCTCCAGAACTCCTTCCTACGACACTTCCACACGCTCGCCCTCACGATCCGTACGTCTGGACCATCCGCGTCCCAAATTGAATGTAGCTGGCATGAATACATGGATAATGGTGATTGTGCCTCACGCTCGAGTCTTGAATTCCAGCCAGCCGGGCGGCATGGGGAGGGCTCAGAGGTGAGGGCAGCAAAATGTTTGGAGACTGTGAGGATTGAACTCACGACCTCATGCAATTCCGCGGTTGCGAAGCATGCGCGCTACCACTGTGCCAAGACCCCGTTGAAAGACATTCAACCCTCGTGCACACGAGTTGGGCCACGCAGAAAGACTTAAGGAGCGTCCTCACAGGAATAGGGGTACGCGGGAGCTGTGCCCGGAGCGGCGTGCGGTGGAGTTGGCGAGCCTACTCGCCCCGCAAGAATGAGAACTAAGGTCGTGGTGATACACGTAGATTGCACACTGTCCTGGAGACCTGGACCTCGTAGGTGAACGCAGGCACGCATAACCGAGTCGATGGGGGGCAATTGTACACGATTTCGATAGCATCCGACAACGCATCATAATACGCACACCCACGAAAAGGGGGAGTAGGGTAGGAACGCCTGTGGAACATCGGGTGCGCCTGGCCTCGAGGATACAGTGGAGTTCGAGAGTACACCGTGCCCACGCGCGTCCGTAAAAATGAGGAGGGAGATAGCCATGGTGAAATAACTGTCCGACATCGGGTGTACCTGCATCCCTCCTGTTGTAGATGACAGTATCTGGCTCAGAGGGGGTACGTATCACCATGCATACGCGTTCCTGACGGAGGGTGCGCGACATCGGACGCAATGTAGGGGCCTGTAGATGATCAATGGCTCCAGCCTCTGAGTACAAGTCGTAACGATCATGATAATGATGCCTGTTACGACATTGGGTATGCCTTCGCATTGTCCAAACTCCTAAAACTTTTACGTGAGGTGGACGCTAAGCATGCTGAGAGAACAAGAACACACTGTACCTAGTACATGTAGCCCCAAGAACGTGTGAGATAGGATGCCTCTGCAACATCGGGCACGCCTGCGTCCCACTTGAGCTCGAGCTTGACATCCTGGACCTCGCAGGGAGTAGCTCAGATAGACACGTTTTTGTCTGTGCCTTTCTGCGTGCGAGGCATATTTGAGCTGTACCAACGTTTAAGGTTAGTGAAAGTGTAAGTTCAACATTTGTGGGCTCGCCCCAAGAGGGGATGCGATTAGATGTCTACGGAATGATAACGATGCAGATAAGATCATATAGTATGGCCGGTCATGATCGTCTCACCTGTCAACATCGTCTTGTCGACGTCGCATGATCCAGCGCTGCCATTAGGCTCCAAAATATTCAGGCAGATGGATATACCTGTGACTTCCAGCGCTGGGTGGATCCCAGGATCTCTTTTCGGGGATTCAAGACGAATACCAACTTGATATCAACATATAGTTCCGGAATCTATCCAACGTAGTGGGTTGCATAAGAAGCTCGCTTACAGCTCAGTTTTTCAGAATCCACATATGTCTAGCCGTGCAAACATATTAACACCCTCCGCATGCGCCTCATGCGGCTGCAGAAACGATAGGGGATGAAATGTCAAATTAAGGCCCTAGGTCTATACAAACACGTTTACTGCTCCGTCTCGGGCACCTCTACCGTCGCCCGAGGTAGCTGCGTGCTGCGTAATTGATTTAAAGATTAACACAGGCCACTGTGAACGACACAGAAGCCTAGTTGGCCCCCACGTCGATATCCACGACGTCAATATACATACGGGTAAATGAATATCTACAGCAGCAGCATCTAATTGAAAAATAGAAACACGGCAGATAGGCATACGCAACCTATTTGGCAAGAATTTTACCCATGCACGAATCTATCAAGAAGCCTGGCAGCAGAAGGTTTCGATCGACAATAACAGAAAAGGAACGCGTGATTAGTACGGTACTTGGGTACCGGCCTCTTCACCAGTAACCTTTCGCCTGTGTAGCCCAGAATACAATGGCCGGGATTCACGCATTCTCAGGCAGCATCTTGTTCTGATGCTCATGTCAGCACACCTTCTCAAGGAGGGAAGCGTTTCAGGCCACCTTATCATACGCATATCAAAGTTCACGATGATGGTCCACCCAAAGACCGGCGGGCTCAAAATATTTCTGCTCACGCGTGACTGCGCTCCTGCCTACACAGGACGACTGGAGATTGGGACGACACGTCGTGTTATGTGGCGGGGTTGTCAACTCTCCAAACCTTCTTTTATGCATTCTACGTGGTTTGTTCTGATTTGCTCTACTGACTTCCATTGCAGGGTATTTTTTTTGGCATGAGGCGAGGTGATGGTATGTAGATGAGGTCGGTCGATATATGTGAGTCTGATGGCAAGAATCAAAAGATAAAGAGACGCCGTTGTCAACAAGTTGTCAATGTCAGAAACTGACAAGAAACTGAAGAGAAAGAAAGATTGCCAGGGTAGGCGGCAGGGTCGTGAAAGCTTCTTAAAAGTCTAGTGATATGATTCAAATCATGACCGAATCGGAGATCTGAATCTCGCTGATGATGGATGTATGTCTGCATTCTACACGACTGACTTCAGGTCAAATACGCAGAACGTCGGGATACACTTCTGTTGGAATCGCATGGCTCGCTAGCATAGCTAGACATGATGCATAGCCCGAGGACTAGATTGACCCAGAACAGGGTGACTAAACTGTCTCCACATACCCCGCCCCTACCTACGCATTCCGCCTCTCCAATGCCTTCCACGGCTTTCTAAGCCCCCTCGCCTTAATCATTTCAGCAGGCATACAGTACACAGGGTCAAGGTCGACCAATCCTGGGTAGCCTAGCAGGGAGAGGCCAGCGACGCCGAAATTTGTGTGGAAGACGTCGGGCTGATCACCAGGCCGATCAGCGATACCACCGGCTTCGAGATCCTGCGAGAATGGCTGTTAAGTTGTTGAATTCCGTGAAGGAAGGGAACATCATACCTGTGCAGATAGGATGAACGCGCTCAGCTTGTCAGCATCGATCCATGGTATCTTGTCAAGGATCGCCATAGCAGAGAGAACCCAGAAGCTGTAGCACACCTATCGAACAATGAGAATACCGGATTAGAGTTTCTATGCTTGGCGAAAGAAAGGAAAGAAGGTGAGAAGAGAGACATACGTCTTCTAACTTCTCTGGCCGTCCATTCAGTCCACCATTTGGTAGCTGGCGCTCGCACAACCACCACCCTAGCGTTTCAACGTCAACTACATCGAGCCTGTCCAAGATCGCTAGTGCCGCCACGCACACAAACACTGTTTACAACGAGTTGAATGGCTTATCGACAGCAAAACGAAATACACACATACCTTGCGCTGCATGGCTTTCTGCCCCAACCACACTCCCAAATCCACCGTCAAAGTTCCTGCACCTAATTATGTAATTGACGGTCCTTTCTTTGGGCTCTCCGTCGAGAAGATGCAGCTGTCCGAGAAGGGAGAGGGCGTTGACGGCGCAGTAAAGGAAGCGTGTATCGATCTCGCCGAAGGCGTCACCTGCGAAGACACCGGAAATCTGGTGGAGGGAGAGGATGACTGCCCGTCACAGGATTGTCAATAATGTGGTATAGAGGAGAGGCAATGGGAAACACACATTTGACGACGCGAGGCATGTCCATACGGTCCAGTGCGTCGTGCATGATCAGGATCTGGATGGCGCTCAATGTCGAGAGAAGGTGCGCATCGTGGTCCGGGTGTGCGCCAAATGCACCTGTAGAGTTATTATGTTAGAATTCTTGAATATTTCAACTGATGGGCGATGAAGTGTGCGTGCAGGAAAGCAGAGAATGTAATAAAGAATAAAGATCAAACGCGCAAACCTGCCTCATCGTCCCAGCAACTCATCACGAACTCAATCGTCTCCTCGCGATCAAGCGCCTCTCCATGCCCCATAATGAGCAGCGCCGTTAGCCCCCAATAAATCGCATTCATGCGTAGGTGCGCAGTGAGGTGGTAGGTGAGGTCATCCTTGTTCTAGTGCACCAGACTGAGTCATTCAAGTTGAATATAAGGAGGATTAAGGGTTACTTCGCCGAGGGATTTGATGTACGAGACATGCAAAGGGATCGCAAGCTGTGTGGGGGAAGGGGTAGGTGAGGTCATGGTGGTTGCGGAGGCCCCGGGAAGCTCCCATATAGGTTTGACGGAAAAATGAGGCGATTTTGGGCCTCAAAAACGGAATTACGGGAGGCCAAAAAACGGAAAACCCATCAAGGATTAGGCGTGTGGGAAAGTAAAAATCGGCAAAAAGTTCGGCACTCGCCTCGTTCCCCTTCCCACGCCAAAAAAATCAGCTCATGTACCCTCAAAAACGGAATATCCGACAGGGTTTTGCCTCAAAAACGGAATGTTCCTTCGAGGAAATGGCCTTTTTTGGGCCCTCAAAAACGGAAAATTCTCGTCAAACCTATAGGGGAGCTTCCCGGGGCCTGGTTGCGGCGTGCGGGGTGTTTAGAATTTGATTAGCCCTAAGACCAGTGTTCAACTCAGTTCTACTGTACATTTGACATACGCCTTGCACATACAATAAATTGTTAATGACTACAAGAAGAGTAGCGTACAAGCTGCATCATTACTATAATATAAGGTATATTGTTAATCGTGTATGATATTAGAAAGGAAAAGGGGACCGTAAGTTACGTATTAATCCATCCGAGGGAACTAGCCATAGAGATGCAAATGGAGCACAAGGAGACGATGAAAGGCATGGAGCACTAGGGACTAGCTCATGATCCAGATCCTTACAGCCTTCGACCCACCGACGTCAGGATGGAGCATTACCGCTATAAGCCAAGATTGAAGCAGTCGCCGTCGCTTGTCCAAAAAGGCTGGTCTGTAGCGGGCTAACGGAGATTTAGGAGGGAGAGCTGGGACAAAATGCCTCTGGTTTCGCTGAGGTTTGTTCAATGAAAATTCTTACAAGGTCAATGAAGTGTCATACCGGAAGTGTGCGCCGTAGCATGGATTCTAGTTCGTCAAAGTCGCTATATCGTTTATGCGCGTGTATCGTTGTTCCCTGAAAAAGGGATTGGATGTTAGAAGAACGTCCTGAAGGTATACCTATCGAACAAATCGCATACCTCCTTAGTCCGAATTGCACAATCATAAACTAACCAGTCCAAAACGAAACGAGACATGTTTAGAACGCATCACAGAACTGCAGATATAGCTTACCAATGTAAGCACCCTCCGGCTTATCACCAACATTCGTCCAGCCCCCAATAGTCACATCTTGCGCGAACGCCAGGCTCTCCCCTGAACCAGAATTGTCACCCAGCCAAATGTCCTTTGAGAACACTGACGGCGGACCAATTTGAAACCTTGCTATAGAGTGCGCGTCAGACTCTGTGTCCTGGTAGGGTACCACTAGAATGAGTTGGAAGCCCTTTGGAAAATTTCAAAGCACAAGACCCACATGGATAAGCTCGTCATACAATCTCGACTCCTCTTCGACATCGATTGTAGAAGGTATTATTTCAAGGAGGGATTTTGAGTTCGCAAAAGGGTGAACTATAGTAGTAGCGGACGAGGGCATGGTAGGTGATGGTGGAGTCGACATGGGTCGGTGGACGTTCATTCCACATCGTCTTGGATTAGAGGGCGCCGACGACATCCGAAGATCATCATCAATAATGACACATTTGCCGAACTCCTGGATTACCGGATTAAGCGGAGTCTAGATCCTGACCCACTGAGTTTCGGCCCGACCTTTCCTAAGTCGGAAAATGCCGGAAAATACCGGGCCGAAACGCAGTAACTCCTGCAGTGTGGCGAACTTTTCGATTTCAGCTAGGCTGTGCAGTGTGTGCAGTGGCGTTACTCGTATATTTTAGTAGTTCGCGTAAACATTTAGGCCGGGTGCTAGTGAATCTTTACTGTTGCGAATATTTGGACCGAGATCTCGCATAGATTACACTACTAGTAGACCACTTTCTTATATAACCTCTGAGCTAGTACCTTCATGACCCAAATTTCCCTGGCGTCCATAAAATCACTGCTACTCAACATGCATGATAGCATAAACCCTGCCCGATGACTTCTTTCTATGCCATCGGGGGCTTGTGGTTGCCTTTCACCCGCAATTAGTTTAAGCATGTCATTTCTGATATTGAATGAAGTTATCGAGCTTGCATTTACTGTAGTGTGAATTTATGGTCCAACTGTTCTACACCACTCTCCGTGATTCGACTATAACGATTGTACGACCAAGTGACTTGGTGACTGGTGTATCTTCGATCCAATAACTCTCTCATTGGTATTATCGCGGCTCGCCTTATGGACAGTACCTCTGTGGTAGGATCATGCACGCACCATGGGGTCAGAGGTTCTGTGTTTTCTCCGGATATCTGGGGTCACGGTTAGATGAAAGCCCCAAGGACCCATTACCTACAATTCTACTAGGTTACCGAGATGTCAGAGTTTGGGCAACGATTATGCGTGTAGACTTTCTCGCTAGATCGGTTTCGCCGGTACATTAGTTATTTACAAGTTGAAATCCCGATGGCTTCGCACTCGTCACAGGGCGGAAAATATTAGGACGAATTCCCTGGACCTATGCTTATTGATATGATACATTGACTTCGAGATCTGGGCCGGACCTTATGTTGGATGATGATATTCTGATAGTGTGAAGTTTGGAAGTTTCCTATTAGCAATAAGCTGTGAAGATTAACACACAGTATCAAGGATTTAGGTGGAAAAGCAAGACTGCCGAAGGAAACAGGCCCTGTCTTCCGGGCTCGGCCCAATCAATGACGCCTAAAGTTGGCGCACACACAAGAATGTATCCGGCGCAGATGAATTCATATGCATTCATTCCCACTATGACATGCGAACATGGCGCCCATTCGAGCTTAGTAGACATACACAATCAGGTCTGTCCTGTTCAGGCGGTCTAGAGTCAACCGAAACCCAACCAAAAAGGTGAGCAATGATCCACGCTCCGATCTTTCCCGCAATCTAGAATACCAATCACCACCTGATCAAAAGGTCCCATCGATAACATAAGTCAAAGATGCGCCCGATTTGTGCATAGTAATACATTGGAGCAAGAACCATGACAGCTTGTCAAAATCCTGCCTGAGCAGCCGCACGCTCCGCAACAGAACCTCGTGGTTCCCATGCCTTGACATGGGCAGCAAGGCCCTTCCTCCCATGGACCGCGTCCTCGTCCACGCCCCATGCACCTCCACCGGGAGTCTCGATGACTAAACGGTCTCCTTTCCCCATCCACACCGTCGCCTTCCCACCAATATTGATTTCGCGTGTGGGGATGGTGTCGTAACGCGCGTGCGGGTCAAGATCCCCGTCTTCCGTGCGTTGGCGCTTGACCCACGTGTTCCGTCCCATGGCACCCGGGCACCCGCCTTCCATGCCGTAGGGCTGGCGTGTGCGCCGCTGTGTTGTAAACACTCAGATATCGTGGAACAGAGCCCCTTCCACCACCTGCCATGAATGGAAGAGGCGAAGGAAAATAAGCGTACCTCGGACAAAATGGATACTTGCATAGGTTCAAGAAATTCGAGATCACGCGTCACGCCCTCGCCTCCATGCCACTTTCCCAGCCCGGCAGATCCGTGGCGCAGGCCAAATTGGTGGAGCATCACGGGGTAGCGCCGCTCCAGAATCTCGACGTCACCGATGCGTGTGTTTGTGATGTGCGTGTGGACACCGTCTGTTCCGTGCCAATTTGGCCCAGCACCTGAGCCACCAGCAATGGTCTGTGGGTAGAGTTGTCGGACAACGTGGAGCAGGAAGTATGCTAACACTTGCCTCGTAGTAGCCCCACCCAGCAATAGCTTTTCCGTCTTTGTCTTTGCCGCCTGTGCCAAACGTAAGGTTGCTTTAAGAGTTTACGTCAGCGACAAGAGTGATCTCAGAACGTAAATCCTCACTTCGTGCATCCTTGGCTGGCGGCAGCAGCATGAAAGGCCTTCAGAACAACGTCAACAATTCGCTGAGAGGTGAGAACATTACCTCCGCACACTGCTGCCGTGCGGGAGGGTGAAAGAAGAGACTTCGGAGGTATTTTAACTGTGCTTCCGTTAGCTTTTTACGTTTCTCGACAGGCCAGCATTGGACGCACTTTCTAAGGGTACAAGGCATCCGGCGTTGAGAGGGATGTCGAGGTCGAGCATTGCCCGCATGCAATAAATGACGGCAGAATGTACGACAGAAATTGGAGCATTGAGGTTCCCGCGTACTTCGTATCCTGTACCATCGAAATCCATTACCGCACTGCCTTCGATCTCATTGATCTCTACACGGAGGTTGATCTAACGGGGAGGGTGTGAACGACTTAGTTTCGTCTCGGATATGAAAATGACACATACAGGAGATCCATCATCGAGGTAGTCGATTGCGTTGAGCACGTTGGAACCCGCGCGCTTGGCTACATCTCGAAGCAGGTTTCTTACGGACATTTCGGCATTGGCGCGGATATGGTACATGTACTCCTGTACCGTGGAGAGGCCGTAATCCTCGACGACTACAATACCAGGTGGAATTAGTACACGCGGCCAACCCTGCGAGTCTCCTGATCGACACACTTGCGTGAATGAGCTGGATGCCCTTATGGTTCGCAGCAATTTGCTAGCAGAGGGGTCGGTAAACGCGTATCACAATGCTAAGTTTAGCGGACTTACCGCCTTGAGGTCGCTCTCGACATCACGGATGTTTCTGCATCCAGAGCTTCCCGGATATTGGCTTGGCTTTTCCACCATGTATTCTACAAGCCCGTCGTGATCAAACACACCCCCATCGACGATTTTGAAACTCTCAATTTCGGCACCCTCTTCAAAAATGTTAACGGAAGTAGGTGGCATAGATCCTGGCAAGATGCCACCAATATCAGCATGATGCCCACGCGACGCGGTGAAGAATATGATGTCTTTAGAATTGGCATCGAATACTGGTGTGATTATTGTAATGTCTGGAAGATGCCTATTGTCAGTGAACACATATGTGATCAACTTTCGATACTCTTAGTGATTCACTGTGTACTCACGAGCCTCCAGCATGCGGCGAATTGGTCATTAATACATCACCCTCCTTGAGCGTCGCCCCATGCAAGTTCATTTGATATTTGACAGCACTTCAGACATCATCAGCTCATGGTCTTGAACAAAAGAAGCACAAAATAAACTCACAAACTCATAGATCCTAGGTGGATAGGGATAAACGGCGCGTTAGCCACAAGATCTCCATCAGGGGCGAACAATGCACAGGAGAAGTCGAGCCGCTCCTTTATGTTAGTGCTAATGGAAGTTTGCTGTAGCGAACGACCCATGGCTTCAGCGACACTCATAAAACGGTTCGCGAATAGAGTGAGTAGGATCGGATCAGGGCCATTGGTCGGGGTCTTTGATGACGATGGATCGGATAATCCTGGCATGCTGGGTTCCTACTGAGATCCTGAGACTAAGTGTAGCCTCGATAGCCGCGATCTAGAGTATTTAAAGAAAAATTCCAAATTTCCGTTCGTTTTCCGGTGTCGATTTGTTCTGTCTCTCCGGAATCAGGTTTCCTGCGAATCCTCAAATCCTTGGAGTTCAGTGAGTCGGTAATACCGGCAGAAAGGGGCTGAATACGTGAAAAGCCTGGGTATGGATGTGCAGGAAGACGTTGTGGTGGTTGGTGGTAAGTAAGCGAAGATGGCTCGGCCCTACGGGCCGGGACCGCGTCCTGTCAATGAGTCGTGACATGGTGACAGACCAACATCCTCCACTCAACCAACACGAGCCTAAGGCATACCATATTTTTCTCGTCAAACACGGAAGCAGCTGTGTCTCGAAATATATTATCTTAGTTCAGATTACCCTCCGCCTTGTCTAGAAATCGCTAATTCACGAACATTGTGTTCCAGGTTGACCAGAACGAAAGTCGCGTCAATCTTACTCGGCGCGTTCTCAAAACTCTCCAATATGGCGGAAACTCTTGCCGACTATGTTGCATCTCAGGATGAACTGCTTCAGGAGGCTGCATTGGCTCTACCACATTCGTTTTCTAAATGTACATATTCGTTGGGACCTATCAGGTGTGTGTCTGCCACAAGTACGAAACCAATGTCACTTACAGAGTTCAATGGAAAAGACAAGCCATTTACTTGTGTCTGACCTGCCCAGAAGATCGAGGGTTTTGTTCGGCATGCTCAATTGCCTGTCACACCGACCACGAGCAGATTGAATTGTGTGTAGTGTCGCGACCTGGCTTTTCTCCACTCTGACGTCCTTTAGATTTCCGAAGCGAAACTTTCGCTGTGACTGTCCAACTACCCCGGTTGCCCACGCGTGCACTCTACACACCAATCTAGAAGACGAGAACGCGTCAAACATATACGGCCCAAATTTCAAGGCTCAATTCTGTCGCTGTGGTCGGACGTATGATGCGAGTACAGAACAGGAGACCATGATTCAATGCTTGATTTGTGAAGTACGTCATGAATTCTTCTCTAGGAAGCCGCACACCAATCGAATTGCCCCCGTAGGATTGGTTCCACGAGTCATGTTGCAATCTTAGAGAAAGGCCGCAATCAAGAAAACCCTCTCCCGAGCCAGCTCCGGAACTTGCGGATAACTCTGAAGAAAGACAAGACGAAGATGTCCAATCTGAGGGTTCATCAGGCCTTCCACCAGGCCTCATTCCTGGTTCTGAATACGAGTCTTTCATTTGCGGGTCATGTGCATCCAGGAACCGGACACTTGTGCGATGGGCAGGCACTCTAGGTGTTAATATGGTCGTAAGAGATGCTCCCACTGAGCCCTGGAGGTGTCTCGTGGAGGAGGAGGCGGACCCTATAGGTGTCGAGGACCTGAACACTGTTGCTGAGTCTACCATCGGCATTAAGCGCCCCCTTTCACCCTCGAATGTTGAAGTTTCAGACGCCAAACGACTGCGAGGGACTTCGCAGAACCCTATATCGACATCCGCCACCTCATGCCTCGCTCCGCTTTCCAATTTTGTTGCACAAAGGATCTACGAACAGCTTGATGCCCCTGTACCTGTTTCACTAGGAGCAGGCGACCTCTTCCTGTCAGAAAACTTCCGGGAACGGTGGTGTCATTGTGCTTCTGTGGGTTAATCCGCTTCGTTTTCCCTTTCGTGAGTAAATCTCACGTTGTGTCCGCTTGTCAGTGCCTGCCTTCCCTTCAGGCCAGCCCGTGTCTTCTTGAAGAAGAAGAGACTTACGAGCCTCCTGAAGACCCCGATTCAGGTGGGCACGCGATGTTGGCTTTATGGAGTGCCACGGCGATCGGACTCCGATCGTTCCGCACTCATCTTGTTCTAGTTTGCTAACAAGTGATTGTCGTTTAGGCCTTTCTCTGGAAGAACTCGGCATGCGTGCTCTCGAACGGCTTCCGCGCGATAGAGCCATCGACGGCATCCATGCGTTCAACGGAATGCGGTTAGCACAAAGTTCTGGTCATCCTATCTACTACTCATCATCCGTTTGTTTTTAAGAGATGACCTGGTCAAATATCTCCGGCCGTTTGCACAGGAAGGCAAAGTGGTCAGCGAGGCTGATGTAAGAGACTTCTTTGCGTCGCTTAATGAAGTTGCGCAGAAGAAAGGTGGCAAATAAATATATGTTTTCTCCGCAATTAATCTGATGTCCTTTTCATCCTCCACCTGCGTCGGCTGGACGAGTAGAAGGCCGCCGTGATGGGTTATCACACACTTGCAAGTAACTTGTTAACAATCAGAACATACTTACGAGCATCCACATTCTACACGAACGTTTTATCGAACAGAAGAATGTTGCGCTTTGTTCGCGTCGCTCCTGCTCTAGCCAATATCCACACGACCTCCAGCTGATCGTGACCGACGCCAAAGTCCCTAAAAGCAACCGAGAAATTTGACGAATTACTCGCGTAGCGCACAACGTCGAAAATGAATGGTGACGCATACTTATTCACTGCCCCCACGCTAAAGGCCGAGTCGGGCGTCGATCCCCTCTGCAATTCGCTGTATGCATTTTCATTCCTGCCCTACACTAGATGCTCAAAATTAGCTGTTCCAGACATGAGATGTGGCATGTCCGCGAATTAGCCCCATTGGCCCGTATTTTGCAAAGGATCAGTCAGGTTGTTAATGCGCCGCGTGCTAACTTTTGACGCAAGGAACGACTCCGGAATTGCGAGAGACGTTTGTCGATTACAAACGGTGTTCCATCGAACATAGAATGACCAATCCATATGTGTAGTGGCATATGTATAGGCTCGGCAATTCGCCCGGCCTTTGGTAATGGCAACAGCTCTGCATCACCCACTGCTCGTCAGTAAGTACCGGGGAGAAACAAAGCCGGTGTGCGCAAATTAGTATCAGGGTTGTCTGAATTCGTGCTATCGAGCTCGGAAAGGAGTTTGAGTCTAATCCTCTGATGGATTGGACCCTTGTTAGATTTCGACACTAGATGCATCACTGATAGAATGTTCACAGTTTGCTAAGCGCTCTGAATTGAATCCTAACGTTACAAGGTACATACTATACAGATCGTGACCTACTCGTCATTTGGAACGTAAGTATAAATATTTAAAATTTAAAGCATCCGGGTGGGTATCGTAGTCAACTCCTCTAGTACAAATACATCTGGATGGGAGTCAGAATCTGGGAAAGCGATGCATGATATAGGAATGACGCACCTTTTCTGATCTATAGCATGGCTTGAATAAATTCTACTTCAGGAACAGCATTTCCGCTGTGAACAGGCAAGTCAGCTAGGTAGTCCTTCCAACCAGCGTCCGTCACTATCGGTGCCTGGACATATTTGGCGATATCCAGCTGCTCCAAGTATGAGGACAAGTCAGGCAACATGGCTGATACCGCAGCATCCTCGCGGCGCCGTTGTGCCATCCTAGAAAGACCGCCTTGTTCTGAGTACCAAGCAGGATCTTGGCGTATCACGGCACACTCGTAAACGTCGAGTATCGGTTGGGGTAGATTGGCACGGACCGCCGCGGAGTATGCCAGAGCGTGACCCATAGCTTCCACAACAGGCTGAGATTGCGGCAGGATCAAGGCATTAAACGAATCGCTGCGATAGTCACCGTCGAGGCTTTTGAGGAGTGCGATATTCTCTTCTAGAAGGGAAGATGCGTGGAGCGCAAGGAGTGATTCGTCTCGATCGGGCATGGGGACATCGTAACGTTTTTGGAGCAGTTCAGAAAATAGGCGGATGCACAAGGTGAGAATGTCCCCTTCGGCG
Source organism: Tephrocybe rancida (assembly GCA_018858115.1). Classification (NCBI taxonomy): domain Eukaryota; kingdom Fungi; phylum Basidiomycota; class Agaricomycetes; order Agaricales; family Lyophyllaceae; genus Tephrocybe; species Tephrocybe rancida. The sequence goes on along the minus strand of JABCKT010006442.1, from coordinate 167,029 downwards.
ATAATGACGCCTTTGCCGTCATTCTTGAATTGTTTAATAAGCATCGATTACAACTAAGTATTCGGGGAAATGAACTAACCTCGATGCGCGCCATGTAGTTATGTTCAAATGTGCCTTGAGCCCCACAACGCTCTGCGACTTCAGGAGCACAACGTTGGAAGTGACGGCATATAGTAGTCTTCGCGATAACAGACATAGCGTGTCGGACTCGATGGTCTGTTGTCTTCCGCATGGCTTGCTCGATAACGATCGGAAACCAGTTCGCCGTGACCATCCCCACAGCAGTCGCGTGGACAATGGGCCACTGCTGTGTCCGGAAGGTGATGATAGGGACTGGCTTCGAATGTTTGCCCACTAAACTTCGATGCATCGAGTATCTGCCGCCGATATATGCAACAGCCTTGATTGCCGAGATCCACGGCGCAGGGACGGCCATGGTCCCCAACTGGATCCGCCAAATTTCGTCCCACCACGCTTCAAGAGATTGGGTGGAAGTGGTATAGTCAAGAATGTCGGAAGCAACGAGAGCCGTTGGCGGGAGGTGGACGTGGTCAAAGCTTGTGATAGAGAAGTCGAGCGGCGCAGTGCCGCTGCGAGGAGGAAGGCGAACAGAACGGACGCCGGCATACATTTCGCGTTCGTTGCATATCGGCGTCACGAAAAAGCGAGATCCATGGTCATGACCATCGACTATTAGTTTGGCCATGACCAAGGCAACCTTTGGGATACCGAAGGATGGCGTCGAAGCAGGCATGAATCTATGGTAAATCAATGACATGGGGCACGGAGGAACATGACACTCAACACATACTTGGCTGCTTCCTCGCGAGGTGTATGGAGTATGTAGCCGTCGGCAGTCTTGGTCGCGGTGGTTTCAATATTGAAGGCGTCAAGCCCGTGGCCACGTTCAGTTAGAAGGTAAATGCCGATGGTGTCCAAACGTAGCATTCGATCCACCAAAGGCCTGAAGTCTGGCCGTTTCTTCAAGTGGCGAGATAGTGTGCCAATAGCAAGCCCAACATGAGCAGCGATGATAGTGAACATGGCGATATCCAACGAGCAAATAGGATCCATCATCATAGACCAGAATTTAGGAGAACAGTATTGCACGTCAGATGACGTCAATCCTAAAAGTACACAGATTAGTGACATGCGTTCTTTCTCAGTAAGAGAAGAGGAATACGGACGGTACGTCTGTAGCAGGAGCCGCGCTCGTTGATATGATAGGGATACGCGTTCATCGGTTGAGAGAAGTTCAACTTTGGTCCTGAACAGAGGGTGGAGGTATAGTTGGCTAGCCATGATAGAGTTGGCAGTCCTTCTTGACCAACTCTGCTTTGTTCCACGAGCTTTTATCTGCAACGGAAGATCCTTTTTGGGATATCCTCAGGACCCCGATGTTTGGTATGCCTATGAGAACCAATGGATCATACAGAATTGGATTCCGAGAAGGCTTGGGAAATATGCAAACGCGCGCATCATGTCAAGCGTGATTTTTGGTCTGGAAACGCCACAAGGAGGTGAGTCTGCCGATCGATCCCAGATAAAAAGGATCGGCAAGCAATTGCCTGAGGTATGGCCGCCAGCACAACATACGCTCGATCGGGAGATTGCACGCTGGTAGATTTATGATGCCGTAAGAAGCTTGGGGGCTTCGCTCTGGAAATGGGAATGCTGGCTTTGAATAAGCTTCCCTGCCAAACAGGCGACAAGTTGTCCCAGCACTGTCCCGTTCCATTCGGGCACGGTTAAGAGTAGAGTCGAAGCATGGCAGCTGCCCGTTGTTCACCGTGTAGCTGCCATACAAGTTCAAGCCGACCACGTTATTACCTGGAATCAGAAGCCCACAACATGGGACCACTCATTAGCGAAGCTAATCACTTGCGACAGTGTTAGGCTTCGCAAATATTTGCCGAATACCGATAAACGATGTAATTTTCCTTTCAAGCCCAGTTGTGAGAGGTGTAGACGAAAAGGTAACGGAATATGAGGTTCGAAAAGCCGGCCCGGATTGAAAATGTTGATCAAGTGGCAACTTCCGGAGGACTTGTGAGTTTTGTTGAAGAGTCTACTACGACCATAGATCATCTCCTTAAAATCTTGCTCCTTCTAGGTGTATCCAAGATCACTGTTTCTCAAGGCATGGCGCCTACTGTTTGCGGGTCTCACACATGACATGTGCCGTACGGTGTATACCCGCCCATTCTGTCAACCGTCTGATTGGAAAATCGTTGCGAGGTCTGCCAAATCATCACCCGCAGATGCGCCCAGTTCAAGGTGAGTTTCGCTGGAGTTTCTACTTATCCAAGGCAAATAATGCATAGTTCGCATGGGATTTCCTGGTTGCCGTCATACTCAGATCACATGAATGATTATCTCTACGATGGTAAGTTGCTATTTGCAGTGCCATTCTAATCCACTACGAAAAGCCACCGCTTAAAGCCGCTATTCCGCACATCTCTGACTTTCGAAGGCGGAAGAATTGTCTTTGCCAAGGGTTGGTTTCGATGGTTAACAACGGCCCCGCAGAAACGTGGGGTACATATGAGCGAACAACAGCCAATAATCATCATCGTCACTGACATGTCTCGTCAACGCGTCAACCAGTGTGATCGACATTCATTGACACTCTGCGGATTCCTAGATCAAACGAGGAGAGATCGCAGCTATTTTTGTGGGATTCCGGTTGGATTCGGCAGAAGAATGACGTTGGCCACAGGGTGGATACGGTAAATTTGTTCTTCGGCATGGGGAGGCAGGCTGTATGTATAGATTTAAGATGAGATTGTACCGTGTCGGACAGAAGCTGTTTGCCGGCTGCCGTTTAGCCTCAAGGGAAGTTCCTTGTGAGATACCACGCTTCCTTGATTACTTCTGACATGTGCATAAGTGCAGGCCACTTCATCCTCCTCCCATGACAATGCCTGAGAAAGGAGTCGATGATGTTTCGAGATCACCAACCGACCCCGCCTACACGTCGAGTGAGCAGGGCCTTCGTTCGCCTACAGACTCCGTCTCATCAACAAAGGAAGACCTGGAGGTTGCATCTCGACCACTCCCAGCAGCCGTCGTGAATACCCCGACTTTTCCTGAAGGCGGCCTACAAGCATGGCTCACGGTATTAGGAGGGTCCGTATATCGTCCACAACGTTCGTAATCCGTTGCGAATATCTGAACTTTCTTCTCGTAGGACCATGGTGACCTTCTGTACGTTTGGAGTTGTCCAGTCCTTTGGAGTATACCAGGACTACTACACGGTAAGATCCTGTCCAGCTGTCTGCCACCTGTTGAACTAAGGGGTTCTCTTGTAGCGAATATCTCTCAGGGAACATACTCCTTCTTCGATCAGTTGGATAGGATCTGTTCAGGTCTTTTTCGTCTTCGCGGTCGGGCTCCCGGCTGGACGGCTATTCGATGCAGGTTATTTCCACCACTGTATTCTCGCCGGATCCTTGGTCTACATCTTCTCGCAAGTACCCCTCCTTTTTGTTTCAGCATTGCGTTGCTCAACCTTCGATAGGATATTCATGTTGTCATTAGTACAACCGCACCATTATTATCAAAACTTCCTTGCACAAGGAGTTGGTATGGGCATTGGAATGGGCCTCATGTTCATGCCGTCGTTGCAAGTAACTTCACACTACTTCAGAAGGCGGCGATCACTTGCAATGGGCGTTGTTATTTCAGGTCCTTCGCTTGATAATCGGTTGGGGAGAGAACCACTACTAACACTCTGTTTGAAGGTTCAAGTGTTGGAGGATGTGTTTATCCTGTGCTTCTGAACAACGTGTTCGCTAGAGCCTCTGGGTTTGGCATGGGTGTCAGGTGCGTGTTCACATTTAGGCCTCGATCGAATAGACGTTGACTGGTTTTACAGAGCGGTTGCTTTCATGGACTTAGGGCTCCTTATCCTGGCGAACTTGATCATGAGGGCGCGGCTCCCACCTAAAAGGCGTGGTAATGAGGGAGGATCAGTTTTGAAGGAAGTCATCACCGACGTCCCCTATCTTCTTTTCGTGCTTGGCTCGTTCTTGGTGCGTGATACCCTACCTGATAGCCAGATTGTGCAATTCTCATTATGGTGCGTCTCGCAGGTATTCTTGGGAGTGTTTGTGCCCTGTAAGCATCTGGATTGACGTCATCTACACCATGCATCTAATTACCACTTCTACAGTTTTTTACATCCAGCTTTATGCCGTGCTTCATGGAGTGTCTCCGTCCTTCGTGAAATACTCGGTAAGGCAGATCACTTCCGTCTGGTGCATTTTAGATGATTTACTGTGTCACCTTCAGATAACTGTGATGAATGGTTCCTCTATCTTAGGCAGGACGGTGCCTAATTTCCTTGCTGATATATATGGGCCCCTGAATAGTACGTGTCCCTGGCCAAATGCATATCTATAGATAAGATCTGACAATTCCTTTAGTCGTCATTCCTTCTGGCATAATCACTGGTTGTCTAGTATTTGCCATGCTCGGTGCATCCAGCATTGGGGGGACAGTCGTCTTTTGTGTCTTCTATGGGTTCTTCTCGGGGGGAGGTCGGTAAACTTTTCTCTCTTGGAGCTACAACCTGACTCTGAACTTTCATCAGTTGTGTCAGTCGTGACGCCAGCTGCTGGTTCTTTTGTATCACGCAAGGACTCCTCGGATCTTGGGTATGCTTGGTTTCTATTGTACGGCAACCTTAGCTGACCCACGTCACAAGGATACGAATTGGTCTTCTATCTTTTACATTGGCTTTTGCTCTTCTCACAGGAAATCCTATTGCTGGCACACTCCTGTCGCCACCCGAATATAGATGGCATCAACCTCTGATATTCGCAGCTGTCAGTGACTCGTTTCTCTATTCGCCCCAGAGCCGGAACTAATAGCTTTTGAAGGTCGTAACAGTTGCTGGGGCCGTTTGCCAGATTATAGCACGCAGAGAACTCTCCAAACGAAAAGGTATTCAGAGACTATAAAGCCTTGCTCACATCGAGGACTGCCCCATCGACATTCTCCGATCTTCATGTAAAATAATTCGCTGCCGACACACTTGAACGTCGTGCGAATACTTATCATATGTAACATAGTTAGACCCTGATTAGACTATGACCATCTTCGTATTTTTAGCGTTATTATTTTTACCGCAGGCTAGCGTCAGGGTCGTGCCTGATAGACGATGAGAAACCAGTAAAGACGATCTAAAATGATCATTGTTTTGCGCCACGAAGGTCTCACAACACAATTGACAATAACAGGGTTGGCTTCGGTGTTAGGTAGAGGTCGATCCGATGGTGGCTGAGGGTCGTTGTGTTCCGTCGAAGGAAGCTTCCTTCCCGTTCTAAAGCCCGAGTCCAACCTTCGGTCTGTCGTATCAGACCAGCACGTTTCAGAAGTCTTCCACATAGCAACCTGAACTTGAAACTAGTTCCCATGTCTAATTCCCATGCCGAGTATGGTACATGTAACGTTTGTCCCCTCCGAAACTGGCACCATTAACTTCGACATTGCGCCTTTTGCACAGGCTGGCACAATGCTCAGTTATGTAAAACCAACTTCAACCCCTATCTCCGGCAAAGTGCCGCCGGCTCTGTTTCTTGTCAGATGTCTATATATTTACTCCACACCAGACATGAGACACAACCCTGTATTACCCTGAGCTCGAACTGTGTTTGTGGGGTTTTGGGAAGTATTATGAAGCATGATCTCTTGTGGTCGGCGCCAGCACGCCTACTAGTAAGTACAATGTTGCAGGTTGAACACTAATGAGCCGATGCTTTGTGTGTATACACACCTAGGCGCAGGAGTGAACGCGGGGACGGATTTCTCGTCCTAGCCCCATGAGAGGTACCAAGAAAGCCCCACTCTGGGTTAATTTCTTTGTTCTCATTCTTTCTGTCTCACCGTGGCTTTACGTGCCTAGGCGACACACGTTGAATTCCAAGCGACCCAACGAGAACCTCATCACGATGATCTGATGGTCCCCCTGATGAGGTCGAATATATATGAAGACGTCCAGAAGGCAACCTCCTCGGTCTGACTTTCGCACCAACCAGTATCTGCAGATTGAATCCAATGCCTGGTCAACTGATCGCCAATCCTCGTCGTGCATCAGTATCGCTGAACATCACTGTCGTAGGCGGAAGTATCGCGGGTGGGTCAGCCATTCCCACGGAATCGCCTCATTTCTTCTCACCACGGGAATCATAGGAGTTGCGTCAGCATGCGCTCTGCAGAAGGCAGGACATCAGGTCACACTTCTTGAGAAGACAGACGGACAGTCATGGGTAAGCCTTGAAAGCATCGCACGCCCACTTCTGTGATCCTGATCTGTCCATATTCGAAAGAGTCGCGGGGGTTTAAGGTTCGTGGTACTTATCTATGGGGCCGGTTCAGGCGAGATATTGACACGAATCAAACAAAGATGCCCTCCGAACATGACGAGGCTATTGAACCAATGGGGCCTGGGACCAGCGTTAGATAAACTTGGACACAGATGCACTCAGTTCGTTTTTGAAAGCGGTAATGTTGTTCCCAGCTTGTGTTCTGACTAGAGATCTCACTTTGCAGCGAATAGGAGAAACTGGAGAGTTGATTGCTATTATGAAGCTACACGAGCAGTTCCTGAAGGACCTCATGGCGGATTTCTTATTCATTCAAGTGCGTTCATATCCTCAACGAATCACCTGCATCCAATGAGGGCCCCTACCGCACAAATAGCACGGGGATCTGCATGCGCTGCTGTGTGACGAAGCCGCTAATGAAGGAGTCCAATTCCGCTATAACGCTAAAGTCGTATGCGTAGACTCTGAAACTGTCTCTGTGACGCTCGAGGATGGGGAACGGATATCATCTGACATGGTGATCGGTGCCGATGGATTTAGTAGTCTTGTGCGCACCAGTGTCGTCGGGAAGCAGATTTTAGAAACAAGAAGCAACGAAGCGACGTTGAACTTCACTATTCCGACTAGCTTGATGGAGGAAGAAGAAGACCTGAGGTCCTTGACCGAAGGCACAAGTGTAAGTCGAAACGGGCCGGTTTCGAGAATAGTAAACTCACGATCTCTGTTGACAGTGGAACATCTGGCTCGGTGACAGATACATGCTTCACGGAAGCGTTGTGGTGGGCCTTCTGCCAAGGAGAAAGGTGCACATTTGACCATTTGGTAGAATTCCGGTCGCGATTATAGCATGACTCTGGGATATGCGCTTTCGGCAGATGCGCCTGAGCTCAATGAAGAGTGGCGGGATACCTATCCTCTTCAACATCTTGGGCTTGACCTTGAGAAGTTCGAGCCAAGGTCTGACTCCTCGTCCAATTTTGTATTCTCCAGCACTGACTTCTCGTGTATCGGCAGGATTCGTAAGCTCCTCAATATGGCAGGGAGCATCACGCCCCATATTCTCGTGCATCGGCCGCATCTAGACAGCTTCGTATGTGATCGAGCCAGATTAGTGCTCGTTGGAGAAGCTGCACATCCATTGCTGGTTCGAACCCTTTCGTCATTTAGACTTGACGTTGTTTAACAGTTGCTTTTCAGCCAAGCGGACAGCATAACACGGCTCTCGGCATAGAAGACGCACAAACGCTGGGAAGTCTCTTCTCGGGAATTCAGGACCACGGGCAAATCCCTCAGCTGCTTTCGGCCTATGAGGAGCTACGACAACCGCGGTGCATAGCTACCCAGGATTGGGAGAAGCGAAAACGGGTCATGCTTACGTTGCCGCAGGGGAGAGAACAGGAGGAAAGGGACCTAAAGCTGAGGAAGGCAATGGCATATCGGGAGTGGGATCACATGGATGAAAAGACATTCAAGGCCATTTGGGGTGAGGAGATGGACTTATTTAGGTATGACGCGACAGAGAAGGTGGAGGATTGGTGGACCAAGTGGGGGTCACTTCTCGTTAGGGGGAATCCGAACAGACGGAGACTGGGCCCAGGCCTCCAGGTGTCGATATCGAACGAGAGATAGATAGAAAGGTTTGCAATGCTCTGGTCTGTTTGTATCATTATTGTTGTTCAATTGCACTTTCTATCATACGTTTGTTCACCTTGCGTTGAAAGGCTTGGAATATTGATTGCTCAAAGCAGAGGGTTCACCAACCATGTCGATGAGACTCGAGCCAGTCACCTTGGAAGTTATTGCAATGTTGAGTCAGGTTGAGCGAGTGTTGACATCACTTCGGCGAGATTATGTTTTTGTATGTGTGAGCTGGTATTTATGGAACGTCTGGTTTCGAGCCTACGTGTCGATTGTAAAAATGATGCTTAAAGCTCAAGATGGAATCAAGAAGTTGATTGAAGCCCTAGAGGCGTGGTTGATTTGTGGATATGTCGGACAGTGAAGAGGTCCAAATATAAGGAGACAATATTCGAGCGGCATTATGGCAGCGTAGGTTGAGACGATGGTTTTTGGACTTCAAAAGATATCTAAAGTCGCGTCAATTAGCCTCAGCACGGGATGTGGTAACATGACGGCAACAAAAGTAACGTACTAGTCATAAACTCAATACAGTTAGCAAGGATAAAAGTAGAGCATGCACCAAGCAGTCATAAGGTTAAAAGGATATTTTGGAGATGGAATTGGAGCAACGGCAAATAGGAACAGGATCACTGCACCCGAGTAGAAGTCTTGGTGGAACAGGGTAGAACATCATTGGTGTCCATAATGTTCTGTCTCCATTCTGTCTTGTTCTGTACTGGATTTGTTGGCTTGCAGAGGTTAGATTCCAGATGACGTGGCACAGACTCTTAGGAGTCTGGGATATGGGAAATTATAGTGGCTTGAATCATTTAAGATATATGGGCTCGACAGGTCGAGATCCATATTGAGTTTTTTTTGAAATCCACTTTTGGAGGGTGTGTTACGACTGACTGTGCATGTTCTGGAACACTTCGATGCTTCAGGCATTCAGATCTTAGTCCACGGCTGCTAGTGATCGTTATCATGTGGTATGCCTTCTATGGCCCGTCTTTGACGTTGAAGTTCACGAGAGGATGATGAGGCGAATGAGGGGTTATAATAATTGAGTCAGTGAGAGATAAGAGATAAGTCAATCGAGTCAGGAGGAAAGGCAAAGAAAGCGGTTTGTTGTCGAGGTGAAGGCTTTTGGAAGTTAGCGTGACGAGAGACGATTCAAATTTCAGAGCGGTTGCCACTGAGGCTCACGCCCGCCAATCAAGAACGATCACGTGGGTGGCCATGTTTACGCGACTTGAACCAAGAACCCTCTGAACATGCGACTGAAGTTTAACAGAAACATACACATCGTCGCTAGCCTGTCGGTATAAGTCCTGCACGCTGCTTGCGCGATGGCCGCCCAGACACCCTCTTTAACTCTTACTACGCTGCTCAACTCATTACACACCCATTTACAAACCCAAACTCAACTCTTGCCAACCCTACATGCCCAACTGGGTCTTCCGCCTACCGCTCTTGAAGATGAATTGAAGGAGCTCCAGAAACAACTTATGAACAATGTGGAGAGCCAGATCGAGCTGCGTCGCAACGAGGTGGATCGATGGGTCGAGAAGTGTGAAGTTGTCGAGGTCGACTGTTTGCGATATTCAAAAGCGCTTGGCGGAAACATCAAAGCCACAGGAACTAGTGTTGGAGAGCTACGAAAGGTATTGGTGCTCCCAAAGAGGTTTGAGATGGTGTCGGAACATCAGGGAAAGCTTCGACAGGCAAGTGAACCTCTGCTCTCGTGTGAACAAGGCCTGACAACAGATACTAGATTTATCACACCAAACTCGAACAGCTAACAACCTTGACAAATCGCATCAAGTCCCTTGCTCGTACCCTCGGGAGCGATTACTTCAATCAGGATGTTTTGGAACCTGCAGTAGCAATGGGTGACGATTCAGACGACCCCAACTCAAACTTGGATGTCACCCCAGAGCGATTTCTGAAATTAGAAAAGGAACTTGTAAGGGGGAAGGCAGAAGTCGTACGTTGATACTCTTCTCTTCCATTACGTCTCGTTCATCCATTTTTCTGCAACAGTCCAAACGGCTTCAGCATTTGTCTGCCACACTGGTTCAAATCGACTGGTTATATACTGAATTAGGTATAGTTCCCCCCACCCTCGACCAACTCCCATCGTCTTCAACCCCTGATGTCCCCGGTGCATCTCTATGCATCTCTCAGCCATTTTTGTTCTCGTCATCGACTTCTACATCGCAGGATCCTTTCGCAATGTCCACGCCCACGCTTTCCTCACGTGCTAGACCAATAACACCCTTCATTTTCCAAGACGACCTCCTTCCTGTATCAGAGGTCAACTATCAACATATTTTCGCCAACTTTGTTGCTCGCATCGAGGAAGCAGAAGCTGAAGGTTTACCGGAAAACCCTTCTATCCCAACGGGACTTCAAAATGTCGACCCAACACAGGGTCTTGTAGTATGGGCTCAAGATCTTCAGGCATCTCTTGAGGACACCAAGCGCAGGCGAGAATCGCATATACAGGCGATGTATGATCAACTAGAGGGATTGTGGAAGCGACTTGGGGTGGACGAATCGGACATGGATGCCTTTGTAGAGGCACACCGAGGCAGTAATGAAGAAACCGTCAGGGAATATGAGGAGGAATTGGAGCGGATGATGGAATTGAAGAGAGAACGGATGGGAACTTTTGTGGCAAGCGCAAGAGAGGAAATTACGAGGCTCTGGGATGATCTTATGATTGGGGATGACGAGAGGGCGGACTTCGCGCCTTTTGCTGATGGTGAGCATTTCCCTTCTTCCCTGAAGTCAACCCAGTCTTTGTATGCTGATTTTCTCCTTAGACGAGCACACTGAAGAATTGTTGACCATTCACGAGGATGAAATCAGACGATTGAAAGAAGAACGGAGGCAAAAGGCACCACTTCTTGCCAGCATCAAGAAGTATTTCGATATATGCGAAGAGGAAAAGGAACTTGGTGCTGCGGCTTCTGACCAAACCCGGTTGCTCGGTCGTGGTCGCGATCCCGGGAGACTCTTACGAGAGGAGAAAATGAGGAAGAGAGTGACGAAAGAAAAGCCACGAGTAAGCAACTTTCTCTTATGATGCTAGTAGTCGTTCATGTCGCCATATACAGCTCGAACAAGATCTTTTGGCTTCTATACCTGCATGGGAAGAGGAAGCCGAGCGCCCGTTCCTCGTTCACGGAGAAAGCATACTACAACTTCTTATGGAGACGGTCAGCGCTGCTGACCAAGAGAACAAACGAAGGCCTCCGCGAGCTGGCTCAGTTCCCGCTCGAGCTACTACTCCTGTGAACTCGGCCAACTCCTACATACCTGGCTCGAAGACTACCCGCCTTGACTCCGCATCCCAGTCTGTTCCAAATAAGCGGCAGAGACTAGAGCCCGCCCCGATAGGACATTCCCGCCAAGGAAGCGGAGGCAAAGGGCAGACTCCCAGTTACAGCAACAGGCCCCCTCTAGGATCGCATCGCGGAGGCAACGCGGGGACAGGCGCAAGAGCTGTGTCACCTGCGAAGATTCCTGGACGGACGCCAAGCGGCGGATCTTCGCTTCCACGTTCCCTGCCAATTGCGATGCCGATTCCTAAACGCGGTACCCAGCATCACGCGCTGGGGCATGGAAGGGCTCCGACCGGCGCGGCGTACATGGGTTCCAGAGGCCCATCGTCTTCAGCCGGCATGACGTCAGGAGTTTATGGTGCAAGGTATGCTAGCGCGGGGACGGGGTACGGAGCGCCAGCGGTTGTGAAGAAGGCCACACGGGCAAGGAGAGAGAGCTTCAAACCGCGTCCGAGTGCTGATGAGGATATGGCCACGAGCACTGGACTGGGCAGTTATGGGGGGAGGTGGCCTGGGCTGGCCGGGAGTGTCCAAGAAGAGGATGAATGCTGAATGCTTCACCTGGACTCGTACACTATTTATTCGACCCACGACAAATTCACGAATCACGTCCTTTTCGCGACGATGACTTCCCTTCGCTCATTTCGTCTCTTCAGGTGCCTTTCTCCATTATTATTATCAACCATACTGTAACGTTCGTTGACCCATGCCATGGGTGTAAGCATCTGGCATCTGTTGTGCAATGTATTATCTGAATAGAATATATGTACTAGTGACGGAGGCGGGTTCCCTCATTTCCGAACGACTTATCAAATCTAGCAGTGTTGTAATTACTAATTATTACAAGAATTCAAAGTGTGGCAGAGAGAATTGATCGAACGCGACCTGTCACAGCTTGTCACGCATTTGCTCTTGAACTACCATCTCAGTTCACCAAACCGACGCGCCTAGCGATGGTAAGAGGTCGTGGAACGTTTGGGCTCTCGTCTTCACGCGGAGGAGACAGAGGAAGGGGCTCATATAGAGGCAGGGCAGCGTCATGGCGCGGTGGTCGCGGGAGAGGACGAGGGGGTGCTAAGGCTGGTGAAGGCGCGCCCAAACGCGAAGATGATGGAACTCAGCTCGCAGAGAGGTTTGAGAAGGCCGCGCTCGGTGATGATGTTGACGAGAAACTGGGATTCGCGAGGCTACAGGAGGGTGGGAAGAAAGAGGGTTGGTTGGTCAACATGCATCCTGTGAGTCTCCTTTTCCAACTGTTTGTCATTTGCGACTGACGGTTTTCAAGATACTGATCAAGGACCCAGACTACGCTGGTGGGAAGTCTGGTGTCGACTACTACTTTATTCAAGATGACGGAGGGATGTTCAAGTGCACGCTTCAGTATGAGCCTTATTTTCACATTGGATGCAAGGTCAGCAAGCCAAGCAGCCACTCATACACTCAGACTCTCACCTCTATTTAGGCAGGAACAGAAACAACCATCGAAGAATGGCTCAACAAAAAATACGAGGGCCTCATTTACCGAATCACACGCGAGAGAAAGGAAGATCTCAAGCTGCCCAATCACCTTATGGGCCACCGTCGCCTCTATCTTCAATTGCATTTTAGAAATGTGTCGGACCTCTTGAACGTCCGCCGAGAGCTGCTTCCTCTTGCGCTAGCCAATAGCGCGAAGCGAGACGCTGTAGATGCTTATGCCGAGGTGATCAGCGCGACAGCTGGCGCGTCCATGGGCATCGAAATCGATGAAGACGCGTGGGCGGAGGGTGGTTCTAGTCACGTCAAAGGACCAGGAGCTCGTGACAAGGATCCTCGCGAAAGCATCATTGATGTCCGCGAATACGACGTTCCCTACTACCTTCGCGTTGCAATCGACAACGACATTCGTGTTGGGCTTTGGTATGCAGTAACATTCACTGCAGGACAGCCTTCATTCCTTCAGCTCAAAGAGAAGGTGAAGCGTGCGGACCCCGTTGTTATGGCATACGATATCGAGACGACGAAGGCACCGCTCAAATTTCCGGACCAGGCTATTGACCAGGTCATGATGATCTCGTATATGATCGACGGTCAGGGTTATCTAATCACGAATCGCGAAATCGTCAGCGAAGACATTGACGACTTCGAATATACCCCCAAGGAAGGGTATGAGGGACCTTTTACAGTTTTCAACGAGCCAGATGAGGTATGTCGTTTTATTTAGCCCTCGATAGCAACTCTGAAAGTCATTTTAGGCTGCGACAATCAAACGTTTCTTTTCCCATATTCAAGACGTGAAGCCGACGGTCATGGCGACATTCAACGGAGACTTCTTCGATTTTCCGTTCCTCGACGCCAGAGCAAAAACTAATGGCATTGATATGTTCTTAGAAACCGGATTCGCCAAAGATTCCGAGGACGAATACAAAAGTCGTACCTGTGTACATATGGACTGTTTTCGTTGGGTCAAACGTGATTCATACCTACCGCAAGGGAGTCAAGGTCTCAAGGCTGTGACGAAAGCGAAGCTGGGCTACAACCCGACAGAGCTTGACCCCGAACTCATGACACCGTGAGCCTGCAATCTCTAGTCATGCTCATGATCATTTAACACTCGACCATAGATATGCGCTTGAGCAGCCTCAGGTTCTGGCGTCATACTCCGTCTCCGATGCGGTTGCAACGTACTATCTATACATGAAATATGTCAACCCCTTCATTTTCTCCTTGTGTAACATCATCCCTCTCAATCCTGACGAGGTGTTGCGAAAAGGAAGTGGGACGTTGTGTGAGACATTATTGATGGTGCGTCCTTAATCCGCTCCAAAGTAACAGATGGTCTTATGATATACCCAGGTGGAAGCCTATCGCGCTCAAATCATCATGCCAAACAGACACGAAGAAGCACATGGTAACATGTATGATGGCCATTTACTTGCGTCCGAAACCTATGTAGGTGGACACGTCGAAGCACTGGAAGCTGGAGTTTTTCGGAGCGATATTGCGACAGAGTTCAAAATTGTACCTGAGGCCGTTCAACAGGTAACTAATTGGACACTCGGAACTAGGAACTCTACTGACTAAGTCGAGTAGCTCATTAACGACCTTGATGCTGCACTAAAATTCTGCATCACTGAAGAATCAAAATCATCCTTGGACCAGGTCACCAATTACGACGAAGTCAAAGCCGAAATCACGGCAGCGCTGGAGATCATGCGGGATAATCCCAAACGTACCGACAATCCACTGATCTACCATTTGGACGTCGCTGCTATGTACCCCAACATCATGTTGTCCAACCGATTGCAGCCCGACTCTATGGTCGATGAGTCCGTGTGTGCGGTTTGTGACTACAATCGACCCGGAAAGACTTGCGATCGACGCTTAGAGTGGGCATGGAGAGGAGAATTTTTCCCAGCCCATCGCGACGAGTTCAACATGATCAAGCATGCACTCAACCAGGAAACCTTTCCGTCTAAACGCCCGGGTGGACCTCAGCGACGTTTCCCTGACCTTACCGATGCGGAACAAACAGCGCTACTACATAAACGGCTGGGTGACTACTCTCGAAAGGTCTACAAAAAGACTAAGGATATGCGAGTCGAGCATCGCGAGGCTATCATCTGTCAGCGAGAAAATCCTTTTTATGTCGACACTGTGCGCACATTCCGTGACCGGCGATATGAGTATAAAGGTCTACTCAAAACATGGAAGAAGAACCTCGACACCATACAAGCCGATGGCGGCTCAATTACTGAAGTCGACGAGGCTAAGAAGATGGTCGTCATTTACGACTCGCTTCAGCTTGCCCACAAGTGCATTCTTAACTCATTCTACGGGTATGTCATGCGCAAAGGAGCTAGATGGCATTCAATGGAGATGGCAGGCATCACCTGCTTGACGGGGGCTACTATCATTCAGATGGCACGAGCTCTGGTAGAGCAGATCGGTCGTCCGCTTGAACTCGATACAGATGGTATCTGGTGCATGCTTCCTGGCGTCTTTCCAGAGAATTTCAAATTCAAACTCGAAAACGGGAAATCTATTGGTTTCTCCTACCCCTGCACAATGCTCAATCATCTCGTCTACGACCAATTCACGAATCATCAGTACCATGATCTCAACCCTGATACGGGCGAATACGACATTCACAGCGAGAATTCGATTTTCTTTGAACTTGACGGACCGTATCGTGCTATGATCCTTCCATCATCTAAAGAAGAAGACAAGCTGCTCAAGAAGCGCTACGCTGTCTTCAACGACGATGGAAGCCTCGCTGAACTCAAGGGATTCGAGGTCAAACGTCGTGGCGAGCTGCAGCTCATCAAGATTTTCCAGTCCCAGATTTTCGAGAAATTCCTTCTCGGCACAACGACTCAGGAGTGTTATACAGCGGTGGCCGAAGTGGCCGATCAATGGCTCGATGTCCTTTTCAGCAAGGCAGAGAGCTTGGGAGATGACGAGCTCGTCGAGTTGATTGCAGAAAATCGAAGCATGTCGAAAACCTTGGCGGAGTATGGCGGACAGAAGTCTACCTCCATTAGCACTGCAAAGCGTCTTGCGGAGTTCTTGGGAGACCAAATGGTGAAGGACAAAGGTCTTGCCTGCAAATTCATTATCTCTGCCAAACCGGTGGGCGCTCCTGTCACGGAACGTGCTGTCCCAGTGGCAATCTTTTCAGCCGAAGAGAGTGTCAAACGGACGTACCTTCGCAAGTGGCTCAAAGATAGCAGTCTCATCAATTTTGAGCTTCGCTCTATCCTGGATTGGCAGTACTACATCGAACGCCTGGGCTCTGTCATCCAGAAGCTCATCACCATTCCTGCGGCTATGCAGAAGGTTTCCAACCCGGTTCCGCGCATTCGGCACCCCGACTGGCTCCATAGACGAGTGGCGGGTGCCGTCGACAAGTTCAAGCAGAATAAAGTGACCGACTTCTTTTCGCGTGCAACCGAGGAGGACAAGGAGCGCAACCCGGATGCAATGGACATCGAGGATATTGGGGAACCGGAAGGCCACACTAGCCGTTTCCGCATCGGCGTCGTCAAACGCAAAAAGGCTCAGAGGGAGTCACCAGAACCAGAGCCTGAGGATGTTGCATTGCCCGATCCATCCGTCAACTATAGCGCTTGGATTAAGGTGATGCGGCCGCGATGGAAGAAGGGTCGGGATACTCGCCTCGGCGGCTCTACCGCCTCACTTGTACCTGCGATGTTCCGAGGAGCGGCGTCAGCGGGAGTACGCACCAACCATCGATGGGACATCATTCAAATTCGACCCAGCAAAGCCTCTGGAAAGTTCGACTTGTGGGTGTCTGTGAATTCCGAACTTCATCGCATTCCACTGCGTATCCCTCGAGAGTTCTATATCCACTTGAAACAGCCGACGCGGGACGACTTCTTCAGAACTGACTATTACGCTGTTGAGAAAGTCACACGAAACCTGCCTCGGGACTTGCCATGCAAGCATCTATACAAAATCACAGTTCGCGAAGAAGTCTACTGTGACATCCAGGAGCACTTCATTGATCTTGTCAATGACTCTAACGTTGACGGCATCTACGAGCAGCAGGTAAAGCTGTCCTACATCTGTAATCTGCTTCCGTGTGTGCTCACACCTCTCAATTAGGTTCCACTCCTCGTTCGTGGTTTGTTACGGCTGGGCAAAACATGTGTCAGCGAAGAATCTGGAACAACGCTCAATCGGGCGCAGCAAACCGGACTTGATCTAAACCAACTCGGCCGTGCTGGACAAGTCTCGTCTCGACGAACCTATCTCGATGGCGGGAAGGCAGGAAAATATATTTTACTTTACCACGCCTGCTCAACCCAACACAATTTTCATATATTTGCCCTCTTCCCTCCTTCGGGCCCCGTGAAACTTCACATTGTCGATTCCAGCACTCAAAGGACGACCATTGGGCGATTACCTGAGACCTACGCAGAACTTTTGCAGAAGCGTAATCAAGCGTATGGGCAGCCCAACTCAGTCCCATATCCCGATACAAAAGAATTCACGACAGCATATCATGGAAACGAGGCCACAGCTTTGAAAGCGATTTCTCGGGAACTTGGTCTTATGGAGGATCAGAGCTTAACTCTCGTTATCTCTTCCATAAAAGAACAACCCTACTTCGACAGGCATGTCCCAAAGCTACCGAAGTTCCCCATTCTTTCCATGTCGAAAGCCAAAGGCCCTCACACTCTTGATGTTTTCCCATTCTACACTCACATCGCCAACAAGATGCTTGGCAGATACCTTTCTATGGGTGCTTGGGTCGATCGTTTGACAGCGCTCGCTGATTACTACGACATCCCGGTGGGCAACGTCGAAGGAGACCAACCTCTATCCATGTCGGACATTAGCTTTGCTCGTCGCTTGGTTGACCAGGACATAGTTTTGTGGTGGTCGAGTGGGGAGAATCCTGACCTCGGAGGTATGGAGAACGATCAGCGGCCGACTGAAGAGTTCCCGAAAACCGAGTTCCTTTCCCCGGGTGCTTATGCGAATGTCTGCCTCGAGGTCACTGTGCGCAACCTCGCTGTCAACTCTGTTCTTCAGTCCGTCATGGTCAACGAGCTGGAGGGCAGTGGAGGTACCACCGCGTTCGATTCAGTTTCCCATACCATCGACGAATACAAGAACGGAGACACTCCTCGCGATTTGACGCTCGGCGAATCGAACGTCTCGACAATGATGTTCAACACGCTCAAGTCCATGATCAAGACATGGCTATTGGATAAAATTCGGAACGATTTCGATAGCCCCGCAACGCTCACGATCGATCACTTCTGGCGATGGGTTAGCTCGAGTGCATCGAGTATGTACGACCCAAGCCTTCACCGGTTTGTCCATGGGCTCATGCGGAAGACTTTCATACAACTTCTGGCAGAATTCAAAAGGTTAGGGTCCCATGTCGTGTACGCGGACTTCAGCCGGATCTTACTCGCGACATCGAAACCTCCTGGTACAGCGCATGCCTATGCCACCTACATCACAACCGCGGTCACCTCCGATGAACTCTTCCAGCATATCTATCTCAACACCGATAGGTTCTACGACTTCCTCCTCTTCATGGATCAAGCCAACATGGGCGGCATTGTGTGCGAGAATCCCTTGGCTCTTGAACCTCCAAAGGAGCTGGCACTTGAGATGCGGTGGAACATCCAGGAGTTTCTTCCGCCCGCCATCCAACCCGACTTTTATAACATCGCGCAATACTTCATTGTGGAGCTGTTCAAGATCAAGCAAAAGACAAACGGCGCATCCAGGGTACCTTTGCGTACTGTACCCAACGGCGGTGGTCCCGATCTCACCCAACGTGACGTTGGGAAGGCCAATGAGATCGAGGCTGTTACGGAGTTCATCACACGCCGTCTCACACGCAAAATGTTGAAGGTCGTGAGGGATGCCGAAGATCGATATAGAGACTTTGCCATGCAGGATGAGCCAGAGGAGGATTTCGTATTCCCAGTCAACCCTGGCTCACACCTACATTTCTCGAAACCTACCTTGGAACTGATCAAATCCGTGTGCGCGACGTTTGCTTTGGCGAAGGATCATCAAGTCGAGTTAGGACTCTTGAAGAGAAACTTGTTGGACCTCATCGGCGTCAGGGAGTTCGCTAACGAGGCCATCTTCCGCAATCCGTGTGAGCCCCTGAAGCTACCTAATGTTCCCTGCCGCCACTGCGACGCGCTTCGTGATTTTGACTTCTGTCGCGATCCTGAACTCATTCCGAACAACCTCGAAATCTCGCACAAATGGCTCTGCTCCAATTGTGGGGGCGAATATGATAAAACTGCCATCGAGTTCGCCTTGATGCACGTTGTATTGACGATTGAGAGGAACTTTGCGCAGCAGGACTTACGTTGCTCAAAGTGCCAACAAATCCGTTCTGACAACGTGTCGATGTTCTGCCGGTGCTCGGGTACACAGACCCTCACAGTCAGCAAGGCGGACATGCGCCGTAAAATTCGCACAATCGCGAACATCGCGACGCTTCACCATCTCGGGAGGTTGAAGGTACGACCGTCTTTATATGAGCATCGGCTTCCAAACTGACATGTTTAACAGGAGCGCGCGGAATTTATACGTAGTAACTGGTAAAACGCAGCTGGCTGAACCGATAACATGATAGATATACCCGAATCTCTAGATAATACCCTAATGATTGAATACACGATCTTTACGAAGAGTTTTAGTATTACATCTAGGTTAGGCCTTGCAAGAGCCCAGTTTTGATGCGACTCACAAGGCGCAACGCGTCGCGTCGCGTCGGCTTCTAAATAGTTCGCGTGACATGCCCAAGAAATGACTTGACATCATGTGTTTGTACTCTCAATTTTTAGACCACGTCTTCACTGATCCTTTATCGATCCTCTATCGTCTCTTTTCAACTTGAAGATGCCCGACGGGTCGCCTCAGGTTTGCTATGTCTGCAACAAAAGTTCTAATGATCAGGAACTCCAACAATGTTCACGGTGTAAAAGTCGCTACTATTGTGGTGTGTATTCAGCCCAACTTGTCTCGCTCTCAATATGTACCGATCAATCGATGTTCTCTTGCAGGACGTGATTGTCAGACAGCAGACTGGAAATCTCATAAATTAACTTGCGGGAGGCCAGTGGCTAGTGGGTCCAACTCCGGACCGAAATGGTACGACAAGTATCGTAAATGCCGGGACGGCCATAAGCACGAGGGCGATTTGGAGCTGATTACTTGGAAATGCCGAAGGGACGGCACAGGCTGGGGTGGTGTTATCGTGGAGGAGTCTGACGAACTCAAGCGTCGCTTCGAGACAGAAATGGGAGGGAATCTCGAGACACTGTACAAGGAATGGGTTAATGCTTTTAGGTGGACCTGCTGTGGGACGTCTGCCGGCATGGACTGGGGATGCGATCATCATGGAACGGGAAGCAGGCCATGTTCTTGCGATTTTTGCAAGTGCGCGAAACCCCTGATCTGTCCAAAAACTTAGCTGATGAGTTCAATCATTCAGAATGGGAAAACCATTGCCCGACAGCATTTACAAAGAGCAGAGCAAAGAGCGGATGGGCTTGACTTTGCGGCGTGGGCCTGATCCGCGCTCTTTTCACCCAGGTTCAGCTGCGATGGCTGCGACCGGACGGTCTTTATTTGGTCTTCCTATGTGAAGGCGAGAACACAGTTAGATACTGGTCAGATCAGGAAGCTTGGGCAGGTTTAAGCCCGTGGATCTGCTTTGTCCATGGAGTCTATGGGCGCGGGCGTTTGAGGTCACGGACCTAGTAGTTATACCCTCGTCTCTTCAAATTTGGGCAGTGTAAATCAATAAGGATTTCAAAGACACTGGTCCTCAAGTTACAATCATATTCTCGTCGGTTATGCCACGCAAGTGCCGCGCCCCACTCCCAGGCGTATACAAAGAAGCAGCTGAGTTGACCTTTCAGATGAGCCCATAGCCTCTTGCACCTCGTTGGCCGATTTCGTGCGGTATCAAGCTAAAGATCGCAATCATACTACCGCAAGAACGCACAGGACCGGCCGTGTATTGAGCATGAGGGCGCCTAGGGCTACAACTCCTTTCGTCATCCTACATAAAAGCAGGCGTCTAAGTATGTTCCTCCGTCAAGAGCACCACACAACACCCACACCAGCTACACTGTCAATTTAATTGGCACTTCATGCAGCGCCCCCCTTGTTGGAACGACATCAGCAGCCTATCACAGAGCCTCGAGGAGTCCCAAGGGCTACTCACCAAGTATTCAAAGTCCGTCAAACTGTCCGTCGCAGATAGTGAATCTTCTTCCATGGCGGAATCTGATGTGACTACGCCTATCCCAACCACCCCGTCGCCCAGTCACGGCAGGCTACCTCAGTGGCCTCCACCTTCTTCCCCTACCACCCAGCCTACCGCTTACGTCGCGCCACCCAGCCGCCCCGTTCTTGCAGCCTTGCCCACAATTGCATTTACTCCCGTCGAGGCACGGCATGAGGGCGACATCCTTCCCACAAGGGGCTTGCAGCGCCACGCAATCATAGACGCGCTAGAGGATATGTATGCCGCGGCCCCCCCCCCCAGGGCGAGCGATGCTATGCGAGGAGTCTCAGCCGGGTCACATCGCGGTGCTGATGTCCCGCCTCCACCTGTCGTTCCCGACACGGATTCCGAGACCGAGACCAACGAGGCCATTGAGATTTGTGAGGAAATGATGCCTGAGTGGGAGTCTTTTAAGGCGCCGCACGTTGTGGCAGATCGAGAGAATGCCGGCGCCAATGACGGCTCGACGTACACCCACATCAAGCAGTATCATGCGATGCTTGCGGATGAGAAGTTGCCTGATCAGATGAGGAGGCTCGTTCAAGAGAATCTCGATCGCCTGCTTGAGGATGAAATGCGGAGGATTCGTGGAGACGATGAAGACCAGCGTGAGGGGAGTCGAGAGATGAAGAAGTCGGCGTCGGTTAGGGATATGGCTTTACTGTCGGATTCTCCGTCAGCTTCGGCTACGAGCGTACACGATAATTGGATACATACGTTTATAGTGCAGAATAAAATCTGATCACTCAGGACTAAAGATTGTAAAGCAGGATGCCACATTGCCTGATGCTCTGGCTGATTCTTGAATGTTCATAGAAAAAGTGGCAGTAGGCACACAATGCCGACCTGGAGCATGTTGCACTTCGGTTGGAGCTGTCACATGGATAAAAACAAAATGGTATTCGTTGACTTTATGTAACTGCTCATGCGGTAGGCTGCTTGCGAACGCCATCACGCGTTCTAGAGGATGTCCAAAGCAGCTCGTATAAGTGATACATCGTGGAAGCAACTCGGGCAATCCTACATATCCCTGAGTTGTACAGCCATGCATGCACTTGGTTGGTGTTTCGACCCGCCATGCTATGTCGGGACATGAGATACGAGGGCTTTTCGCGGTCCTTTGCTCGAAGGATCCTCCTTTGGTTAGGCCTCCAGGCTATATGTGTTCTTTTCCAACTAATGACGGCGAAAGTGACTCAGTAAGTTCAAAATATCCTGTATAACAAGATTTGAAACGCACCTCGGCCTCAAGATCTTTTCTAACCCTATACTCCTCGTCGGCCTTGATGACTAGGTGATGGTCATCCAGGTCTTCGATGATGAAACTATCCTTCTCGTTCATAGTCAATAGGATCTGCTTCACTGCAGGATCACTACCATATATCATGTCAGATGAGTTCGGTTGTTTTGTAAGATACATGACGCTGACCAGGTGAAAAGAACGCCTGTTAAGTATCATTGTCACCGTACTGAACACTTTGACGGTGGCGAACCTTTGATTGCTCTCATCGCAGTCACTCAGCCGCTGGTGGGCGAGAATGAACCCTGAGAGTGAGTTAAGAGGTGAGGTGGTGGTGATGATGGTAAGAGTCTCAGTGTGCCCGCGTCGGAGTAACGGAGTTCGGGTCGCGTCCTCTCGGGTCAACGGAGATTTGATCAGAATTTCATGCTTGCCCGGAGTCAGGTACAACAGTTTCGTCTCCTGACTCTCCTCCTTTTTCATACCCCCCACCCCCAGCGCCCCTTCATATCTAGGATGTCCAGCCAGCCGTACGTCTCTTCGCCGTATATGCAATAAGTTCAAGTCTAAAGACTTCATCCCCTTCATACACACTTGTGGTACTTGAATTCGGATTATTGCCTATCTCCATGTTTTTGCATCACGTCTTGACGACACGCGCAGTTCTGGTGTGCGAAACTCTTCTCCTACTGGTCTAAATGTCTGATTTGGTGT
Organism: Tephrocybe rancida; assembly: GCA_018858115.1. Taxonomy (NCBI): domain Eukaryota; kingdom Fungi; phylum Basidiomycota; class Agaricomycetes; order Agaricales; family Lyophyllaceae; genus Tephrocybe; species Tephrocybe rancida. The sequence goes on along the minus strand of JABCKT010006442.1, from coordinate 143,995 downwards.
AAAGCAGCGTTGAGCGTTATCGAGGCCTCGAAGCGCCTCGCTGCCTACACCGCGGTAGACCAACATATCAAGCCAGAACATTCGGTGAGCTACCACTATAGCCCTATCCATACCATTGGATCTAAAAGGCACGAAGATTATTGGAATCGGGTCAGGTACGTCAAATATGTTTCAACGTTACTTAGACTGAAGGACATGCAGGTTCTACCGTACCATACGTCGTGGACAGGATAGTGCAACAGGGACTCGAGGCGAACAAGAACCGTATCTTTGTCCCCACTGGTACGATCCGCCATTTTGACTTGGCCCGCATCGCTGATGGTGATCAGGCTTCCAGTCGAAAGAACTCATCCTCACTGCTGGCCTTACTCTCGGAGACGTGGACCAGATCGCTGCAATTGATGTGACTATCGATGGTGCGGACGAGTGAGCCATCGCCACCCAGACTTCGATCGAATGGGTCATTGACTAGGCCTAGAGTCGACAAGGACCTCAACAGCATTAAAGGCGGAGGTGCATGCCACCTTCGCGAAAAAGTCATTGCTGAGGCCGCCTCCACGTACGCAAATACAATGTAGCATCCTGTATTACACCATCTCACCGGTTCCTCGACAGGTTCATTGTTGTTGCCGACTACCGCAAAAACTCAGAATTCCTGGGCACGAACGTGCGTCATCCCTCCTTTTGCACTCCTGAACTCCTGGCTTAGCGTTCGATGTAGTGGGCACCCGGTGTCCCAGTAGAAGTTGTACCTTTCGCATATGCGAAGGTACTGCGAGATCTCAAGGCCCTTGGGTCGCCGAACGCAACTCTCCGAATGGCCGTGAAGAAAGGTAAAGGCTTTTAGTGTCAGATGAGCGTATTATGACTGATACCCGCCGAATTACAGCTGGACCTGTGGTCACGGATAACGGTAACTTCGTTATTGATGCGCCGTTTGGAAGGCAGGATATGTTGGACCCTGCTACGGTGAGTTTCGTGCCGCGACTCTCGGTGTTCATTTTTATTGAAGGCACTGACACCCGTTGTGTAGGTGCTGACGAAAATCAAGCTTCTCACTGGCGTTGTGGAAGTGGGCCTGTTCTGCAATATCGTCAAGGCTGCCTATTTTGGCAACGCGGTATGTGGTTGTTGAATGTCAGATGGGGAAAACTAAAGCATGTTCCTTCAGGATGGCAGCGTTTCTATCAGAAAAGACGACGGAACCCTAGAGACACTTGCACCCCCAAGCTCGTAGAAGCACCGCGTCTCAGCACACACAATGGAACTCATGGATAGCATCTAACAAGCAGTTGAATTAAAGCGGGACGTAGAGATTTGTAAAATAGAAATAGGGCCTAAAATATATATTCTATTATTCTATACGGTTACAGGAAACAGCTGCATACTCTGTGAGGGCTATAAGGGACTACGGAGGTGAGGTGCTGACTGCGTCCTCGGGCGCCAACAGCTGGGGCGCAGACTCCTCGACAGGCGATGCTGGCTTAGACACCGGTGTGGGCAACGCTACTACAACCTCCTCCACCTTGACGCCACCACAAGTTGGGCAGGTTGGTACCTTGTGACAACTGCATGGTTTGAGGACGGGGGTGGCAGCTGGGGCTGCAGAGACCGGATCGGAGGCTTTCTTTTTCTCTGATTCTTTCTTCGCCGCCTCCTCTTGTTTTTCCTTTTCGCTCTTCTCCTTAGCTTCCCTCTCCTGCTTCCCTTGCCGCTCTTTCTCTACCCACGCGGCCACCCCGTCCGCCGCCTCCATAGGCCGCGTCTTGTATGTCATCAAATAGCCTTGGAGGCTTGCCATGGAGCACTCGCGGTCGGGTATTGCGTCAGCAAACCGCTCAGCGAGCTCCGCAACGCGCACCTGGCTGAGAGTCGGTGCACGTCCGGTGTGTGTCTGGCCAGTGATCAGGGAGAGGTCTACAGATGGGGTTGTGCGGTCCCCTCCTGGTTCCGACGACACAAGAGCTTTCTCGTTTGGACTAGAATCACCGTCACGAGTTTTCACCGTATCTGCCTTCGTGACGATAGCGTCCTTTCCCTCGTCTTGGGGTGTGGGAAGGTAGAAGCGGCTGAATAGCTCCCTTGCCTGGTATTTGCTTGCATTCTTGAACTCGATGTGCAGATCCATGCGCCCAGGTCGACAAAGTGCTTGGTCGAGGGCTGAGTATCGATTGGTTGTGGCGAACAGAATGCGGCCCTCCTGTGCACCAACGCCGTCAAGCGCGTTGAGCAATCCACTCAGGCTGAGCCTGTCATTTGGAAGGGTCAGATATAAGGCTTTAAGAGAGTCGTGTGGGGCGTACCTGCTTGACGTGGGTGGAGGAGGTGTACCTGGTGGCGGCTGTCCCCCGGGTGTGTTTGTCTTCTTTGCATTCTCATCGTCATCCCGCTCCGTCATCCCACCGCGTGATACGCCATGTGTGAATGCTGCATCGATATCTTCCATTAAAGCCAAACACCGCTCGGGCAGAGCATTGACGAGCTCGCTTAGGGAGGCGTCGTCTAGTCCCGCACGAGAGAGTGAGATTATGTAGACATCGAGCTTCAGTTCGCCGGCCATACAATGGATCATGCTGGTCTTTCCAGAGCCAGGGGCACCGTACTAAAAAGTTTATAGTTGAACAATCTAAAGATTGACAGGAAAAACAGACGTACAAGGAGGTAGCCTCGGCGGAAGGGGATTCCTCGCTCAGCATACCAAGATTTGCTTTGAAGAAAGTCACGCGCATCTTCAAGAAGAACATCTTTAACGCCTGGATCCAGGACGATTGAATTTAGGGACCGCTTTGCACGACAGGCGACGTGGTTCCACTGATTGCCGCTGAAACGATATCGTTAACACAAGGAAGTTGAAGAAGGTCCTGAAAAACTCAACCTGTCAGAGACATATATACACATGCTATGTTCCTGGCCAGCCATGTAAAATCGGCGAGCTTCTTGAAGAAGATCCGTAAGGATGCTATGATTGCGAGTCAAAATACTGAATAGGTAAGTTGATTGGGATGAGCCTATCGCAGACAAATAGAAGTCATTCATGTATTCACCTGATGTGGAGTGTATTCTCCTTGTCCCCGTAAATCCCACTTAAGATGAACGGTCACGGTGAGAAACAAACATATCAATGGAAATAACATACGTCGCCTGTTGCACACGTGTAATGGTCATCCATCGCCTTTTGAACCACAGCGAATAGACAAGGGATGCCGATGGTAGATACGCGATCTTTCGCGACGATTTGAAGAACCCTGCCACATTGTCTTCTTCTCCTTCAAGCACGACGGCTGGGCTGTTACCTCCTGACACCCTCGTTGTAATTTGCATGTCACGAGTCTTGCCTTGGGAGGATATTAGATAGAAGTGTGGGGAGTTAGAGAGTAAGCACTCACTCCAAGAAGGTTGTTTGGAGAGCCAGACAAGGATCCATTCTAGGGGAAAGATTGAGATCAACTGAACGATCTCGATTAAGGTTATTATGAAGGGTGCATACCATAGCTCGGGTCGTTATTATCGAAGGACGCACGGATAAAGAATGAGTCGATGAACTTGTAGTAGCAAGTCATAATGAGGCGGCGAAAAGACTCGAAGATTCCGCCGATGACGATCAGCTTCAACCAGTCCCGCAGTGCAGAGTATGAGAGTATGAAAGCGAAAATTGACGAGACCTCATTGGGAAACGTGGCTGGCCGTCCCGGAAAGGTCGTTGCGTTCGTCGTCGGCGGCGGCGTCGCGGATAAGTTGCTACCGGTGGCGCTGGTAAAAAATTGCTGCACCATCGGAAGGTATGTTGCCATTGGTGAGTAAGGGTTTTGTTGATCTCAGCCCTATACCGCGGTTTTGTGAAGGAGGATAGATATTAGAGAGGCCCCTGCACACGGCGACTTCTTTATATATGCCGTTGACGCCCGTTCCCATTTGAGTCACGACTCCATAAGAAGAAGCTGTGTACATTCCACAATGGCCATGTGTGGTTGCGGATCATCTGCATCAACCGTGGACCTGGATAAGTATAGATAACAGTGCTACATACCCATTTAGCGCCGCACTGCCTGAGCGTTCCTGAGACCACGGACAACACGAGGAAGCTACTGAGTAGGATGGTACGGCCAGCCCTGAGCCTGAAGGCCAAAGGAAATTAAGGGACGACTGGAAATTGTAAATTACGGGACCGGGGAGATGAAATTTGAAGTTATGTACTAAACGACTCACTTCAAGTCATCTGACATCCAATAATACGCATCAAGAGAGAATTATTCATCGTGCAGGCTTCATGTCGGCTTTGCTTGCGAAGACCGCCGCGTGTGGCCGCAGACCTGTGTTTCACCCCACGGAGGATCGTTCAAGCCGAACAGCAAGGCAGAAGCAGTGGCCGCAACATGGAGAGATTTGGCTCGTTTTAAGTATTTAGTGGAATTGAGGTGTCTCTAGAGGTGTCTCTATATGTTATGAGCCTCCCCAATCCTTATTTGATAAGACCATGATGCATGAAATCCGGACCACTTCAAGGGTGTAAAAAAACAGGCATGGGTCCACGTCGGAAGTCGATACGCGTGCAAGGTGCGGTTGGCAACTTGAAGGCGAAGTCAAGTGATTAGATTATGATTGGATCAGATTACCTCATATCAGCCTTTGATCAGGGCTCATAGTATAACTCCCTTCAAGTTCACGAGCCGTTCGCGAGGAGCAGACGTTGCACAAGTGGTCCATTCCCAATGGCCTATATTAATCTTTCTATAGACCTGGAACAGGCCCAGAGAATCGCCGATCAACACCTACCGTCCACTGATCAACTCACGATCGTTAAGTTGGTCGAACTTCATAATGAGGGATATAGGTAAGTACTTACAACTTCAGACACATCCGTGCAATCTCATACGATACTTCTACTAGCCACACACCTGACTACAAAACATATGTCGCCGACCTTGTTAAACGAGGGAGCACCTCTATGCCTACCTCCTCATGTTTTATCACTATCGCACGTGCGAAGCCTTTGGTTTCGGGAGCGTACTATCAGAACCCTCTTCCGCTGGTCTCCAAACTCTTAACTTTGATTCGCACACAGACTGCTATTCCAATTCGAGAATCCACTCTCGATACATCTCTGTCACTTATACCTTTCGAATGTCTTCTCTCACCGCCTTCTCCATTCCCTTCCTCGTCTATCGTATCACTCCCCGTAGCTCGTGCTTCAGGTCTCCTATCAGAGAAGGCAGACCTCTCAATTGATCTCCTCCTTGGCGCGTTTCTTGGGCAATTACACAGTGGTGTCCAGAATGACTGGTATGGTCAACCAACACTCGAGGACTCCCAGACGCCGCCAAACGATACGGGATACAGCTGGCAGGAAACATTCACCGGCCTTTTCGAAGAAGTTCTCGATCAGGTCGAGAAGGACGAGGCGGCGTATGGCGTACATCTTCCATATAGTGACATACGACTGTACTTTGCTCGTGCGATTGCATCCTCCCTGTTTGATGATGTAGAGGTTCCATCATTGGTGTGGTTTACGGGCTCTGAGGACGATATTTATATCACGCTGGCGCCTTCATCGGCTACAGGGGGCACCTCGGAACCCGGGACGATCGCAGCCATCTTGCCTAATGTGGCTCACGCAATTTGGGGCGATCCATTGTTGGAGGCATTTATGATGGGTCCCGAAGACAGCGTGGCGCAAGGCAACGGGCCAAGTGCCGCTTTCATGGAGGGGTATAAAGGTGGCGGAGGCGGGCCGATATTAGCCTTTAGGAGGCAAAAGACAAAACGCATATGGTACAGCGTGTTTTTGGCCTTGGTAGTGCTGACAAAGTACGGGCCGATCGTGGAGGGAGAAGGGGTCTGGATCTCGGAGAAAAGGCAGTGGGCACGAGAGGCGCTTAACGAAGCTATACTGGCGCTAAAGGAGGCGCCCTGCTATTAGGCAGGATATTAATGTTGTCATCATAATTCTTCCTTTGCGCTGCCACCTCTCGTAAGTAACTGGTTTTCACAAGTCATGGAATGGCACAGTCGTAATCCATGATCCAGATATATATAGTCGACTTGAACGCATGGCGTCGCCTGGCCATTATCGAGCTACAAGCACAACTTCTAATTATAAGCATTGAGTCAGATGGGCGTCGAAAGCTATCGCGTCATCTGGTCGTCCAAAATATATGAGCATTTCCGCCAGCGCCATGGGCTATCGTCAAGTTCTTGTGGAGTCTATTTGGATTTCTCCTAGTAACTCAACTTCCATGCCAGAACAGAGTAGATGGGATATAATGTTCGCGTCTGGGCGTTGGACCTTGATGCAATCTATTGATTGCTTAAGGGGTTTAGGAATTTATGTACGTCGTCTCCACAGAATCTCCTTGAAATCTTCTAGTTCTTGGGGAAAAACATTGAAAACCCAACAGAACCTGATCAGAAGATGTCAATCGTCTTGATATAAAAAAAGTTCTGAGAAGCCCTCGTGCTTAACGAGCATAACCGGCTGGATCAGGGCATGAAATCATGACCCTTCCAACGAAACTTGCCCTTGCACAATGACCTTTTGACGTCGCTGAAGTTGCGGTTATGTATTTCTCGTCCTAGGAAGTATCCTTCTAGGCCCAAGTCGAAGCTGGAGCTAGCCCACAGGCTTTGCACAGGCATAGTAGGGTCTCATCCCGGGCTGATCGGAGTCACAGCAACTGTCAAGTTCAACGATATTTTCTGATGGTCGGAAGTATTCATGCGAGAAGATCGTGTTCTATTCAGTGGATGCAATCGTTTTCTCAGCATCCAGAGATATGAAGAGTGGAGGAAGGGAAAGAAATGTTTGTTTGTGTTTTGAGTAACAAGCGCTGGCTCCGAGTCCGTTCTTCTTTCACTGTCACTGCCTTCCTCAGCTTGTGTCAGAACGACATGGATTGTATCCACTGCCAGCGCTTCTATGATATTGCAAATCAATATCAAGCGGTGTTGACGCCACTGCCGCGTGGTCTCTCGGTAGCTATACCCTTACCAACAGGTCGCGCCCTCGGTGTACGGGAGTTCAAATGCATCTCTGTGACATCCCTTCTGCATCATTAGATCTCAAGAAAATACGGCACCGTCGGTTCTGTTTTGTAACCCCTAAATATCTGAATATGACATGCAACAATGGCCCAAGAGCTGTCACCTGGTGCATTTCTACATCTTCTCTTCTTTTGCACGCGTGATAGTAAGTACTGGCCTTATTATCACCACTTTATATACTTGAGGGCGAACGTAATACAAAGGAACATCGGTCGCTTTTCTTTATGCCATCAGCGCTTCTGGACGCGCTCTCGCCGAGCTTACTATGATGCACATGGGCTCACGACTTTTGATTGTTCTCAGCGCTTGTGCCAACTCTCTAGCTCTCCTATTGTCAGGAGTCATATTCCCACTTTACATCTACCCTGGAACAAACTGTGTCTCATGGTCCCCCCTCACATCCGGGTAAGAAACCCTAAATCGTCGGCCGGCACTCAGCACCCTAAACTCAAGCCTTTCATCGTGACAGGATCTCATCTCACAGCATCGTACAATTCTATGTAATTGTCAACCCCGCCAGCGGTCCAGGCGCTACCAACAGTCAGCCTGACGTGAACTACCAGGCTTGTATTGCCCTCCTGCGAACAACAGGCGCAGCAAGCGGGAACAATGTCAAGATTCTTGGATATGTTGCGACGGGATTTGGAAATCGCGCTTCTTCGGCGGTCACAACGGACATCGATACGTACTCCAATTGGGCAAGTGCCTACCGACCGGAGGGGATCTTCTTCGACGAGGTTGCCACCTCAGCCCGCTTCTTGACAAATTATCAAACATTTGCCACAAGGGTGCATACCGACTTTGGATCTAGTTTTGTGAGTTTATGCACCTTGTTGCCATCCTCATTTCATGTTGAGTAGCTTCGAAGGTTGTGCTTAACCCTGGCGCTGCACCCGCCACTACTGCCTACTACACCATTGCTGACCTGATCGTTTCGTTTGAGGGATTTTATGACGACTTCACGTACAAATTTCACTCATAGTAATGTGTTGATGCTGAATCTTCTCTCCACAGAACTTCTAATCTCTCCATAAGCGCCTCCGCCCCCGCTCATAAGCAGGCAGTCATCCTCCACGATGGCCCAACTCCTATACCATATACAACCGTTGATACTATTGCTGAAATAGTCGGGGTTGGAGCTAGCTTCATCACTGATTTCCCCAACGCCGGCGCGTACGAGAACTTCCCAAGTGACTGGTTCTCGTTTCTCGGCGACCTTATCGCAGCGCAGACCGCATGATCGATCTCAAGGAGGCGTTCAAAAATTGGTTCAAGAGGTGGCTCTATGCCTGGCTCCCGTATGTGAGAGAAAAGCGAGATGTGAGGAGGAAAGAAGAGTATATGTTATCTGTTCAGACGAGTCTGGTATAGTTTCGGTCAAATGAATATATCTGGTCGCCCAAGTTCTTTCGCACGGACCCCGTGAGGGAGGCCGAACTCAAGCCGACACGGGCGATTGTAAGTACAAGAGATACGTGCTAAGGGGAAAAAGAAAGGAAAAGAGGGGTACGTGACTATGAGGGGTGGGAGAAAGAAAAAGCCGTAGTCAAAAGACTAACGAACTCTATGTGAGTGATGAGGGAAATGCAGGATGGAGGAATGGAACGAAACGGTCTGGGATAAATAAGGAGCATGGTCGAAGAGAGGGAAAGACAAAGCCTTTGTTGTGTCGAGGACAAAGACGCGCCCTTTAGACGCGCAGGGGTCGTGTCGCTTACACAGACCTCGATCAAAGGCTTTTGACCGATTCACTTTTCTGCCCGCATATTTGTGGGATCACTTTCGCTTGCCCCGCTTTTCGTTGAATCGACTTGATGTACATGTATGACAAGCTTGAGTTCTTAACTGCGGCATCGGTCACGAAGCTCTAACGAAAAAATACATTTGCTCTCAAAATTGATCGTGTCAGCAACTGAAGCTTTTATTGTACTCAGTATAGGTACAAGGTAGGAGACAAGCGTCATACGAAGTAATGTGAATAGTGATGGAAGAAAAGAATTCGTGACGAGTTGGATGAAACACTACAGCCTCTCGTTCTCCCTGATCCTCCGGCGTGCCATTCATCGAGCGGGTATCAAGTGAGAAGACTTATGCGTTGCTTCACATTTGAGCAGCACAGGGGCCAACGTATTTACTATTTAAGCGCGGGCCTTGGCCTTAGCAGCCATCTACATCGATCCGGTCAGTTAACGTGGAGGGAGGGTAAGGGGTAAAATGGCACGCACGAGGTTGAGAGCTGATCCAGCCTTGAACCACTCAATCTGGCCTTCGTTGAACGAGTGTGCGAGGGAGATGTCGATTGATGAGCCATCTTCCTTCTTCACCTTAAGGGTGAGGTTCTGGCCAGGGGCAAAGCTCTCCAAGCCGAGGATGGACACCTTGTCTGAAGGGCTGATCTTGTCGTAGTCGGCGGGGTCAGCGAAGGTAAGAGCGAGCATGCCCTGCTTCTTCAAGTTGGTCTCGTGGATACGAGCGAAGGAGCGGACGATGATGGCGAGGCCTCCAAGGTAGCGGGGTTCGAGGGCAGCGTGCTCGCGGGAGGAACCTTCACCGTAGTTATGGTCACCAACGACGACCCACTTGATGCCTTTCTCGCGGTACTCGGCAGCGACCTGGGGAACACCTCCCCACTGGTTGGTGAACTGGTTCTTAATGTTGTTGGCTTCGCCGTTTTCAGAGTTGATGGCACCGATGAGGCAGTTTTCTGAAAAAAGGATCGACATGAACGTGAGACTAGCGTATATCAAAAGATTTGACACGTACGGGAGATGTTCTGGAGATGGCCACGGTACTTCAACCAGGGGCCACCGGCGGAGATGTGATCGGTAGCTGTAGAACATACATGAATTCCTGACGCCTCGAAGTATGTGATGGTCGGACTTACTGCACTTGCCGCTGACCTTGATGAGGATAGGGAGATCTTCAGGGGTCTTTCCATCCCAGGGCTTGAAGGGCTGGAGGAGCTGGAGACGGTCGGACTGGGGGTTGACGGCCACTGCGACGCTTGCACGGTCTGCAGGAGGGGGCTGGAAGGTGTCCTGGCCAGGGTCGTAGCCGCGAGGGGGAAGCTCGTTGCCAGTGGGATCGGAAAACTTGAATTTCTCGCCATCCTTGCCGACCAGAGAGTCGGTGAGGGGGTTGAACGAGAGGCTGCCGGCGAAAGCCATAGCGGTGACGATATCGGGTGATGCGACAAAAGCATGGGTGGCGGGGTTAGCATCGTTACGGCCGGTGAAGTTACGGTTGTAGGAAGTGATGACTAAAACGCAAAGAAAAAAATCAGATAAAATCAGATAAAATTGCCATGCGATACAAGAGGGCGCGTACTGGAGTTGGCAACACCCTTCTTAACATCCTGCCTGTCCCATTGGCCGATACAAGGTCCGCAGGCGTTAGCGAGGACGAGTCCACCGACAGCCTCGAAAGCACCAATTTGACCGTCACGCTCGATGGTGGCACGGACTTGCTCAGAACCGGGGGTGATGGTGAACTTGCTCTTGACATCAAGGCCGTGAGAGGCAGCTTCCTGAGCGATAGAGGCAGAGCGGGACATGTCCTCGTACGAAGAGTTGGTGCAAGAACCGATAAGCGCAACCTTGAGTTCCTCGGGCCAGTTGTTCTTCTTAACTTCCTCAGCGAACTTAGAGATGGGGGTGGCAAGATCGGGGGTGAACGGTCCGTTAATGTGGGGCTCGAGCTCAGAGAGGTTCTGTTAGAGGGCTCAGTGATATGTTTATTGCAAAAAATAGAGTGGACGTACGATCTCAATGTGGTTGTCGTATTCAGCGCCCTGGTCAGCAGCGAGGTTGTGCTTGAAGCTTTCGGCGTACTTGGCAATTTCCGGGCGCTTGGTAGCGTTGAGGTAGTCAGCCATACGGCTGTTCCAGGGGAAGAGTGACGTAGTCGCGCCAATCTCGGCGCCCATGTTGCAGATAGTAGCCATGCCAGTGCAAGACAGTGACTCGACACCAGGGCCCTTGTACTCGACGATGGCACCAGTTCCGCCCTTGACGGTGAGAATGCCAGCAACCTTGAGAATAACGTCTACAAAGAATGAATAGGTGTAAGCCGACGACCACAAGCCTACTCACCCTTGGGTGTAGTCCAGCCGCTGATCTTTCCGGTGAGGTTAACACCAATGACCTTGGGGCACTTGAGTTCCCAAGGTATGTCCGCCATAACGTCGACCGCATCCGCTCCGCCAACACCGCAAGCAATCATGCCAAGACCTCCAGCGTTTGGTGTATGCGAGTCAGTACCAATCATCAATCCACCGGGGAATGCGTAGTTCTCAAGAAGGATTTGATGGATAATGCCAGAACCGGGTTTCCAGAAACCAAGACCGTACTGGAACGGAACGTCAATGGCTTTAGAACGGTTATAAGGCGGAAGGACCGACCTTTGCAGTCGCGGTCGCCAAGAAGTCGTAGACTTCCCTATTGATGTCGATAGCACGAGCCAAATCCTTAACACCACCAATTTGAGCTTCAATGAGATGGTCACAATGGACGGTGGTCGGAACGGCAGCCGTGTCCATGCCTGCAGACATGAATTGGAGAAGCGCCATCTGTCGCATTACATCAATATGGTGCCAATGAGATAGGTTGATAGCTATCCACCTGGGCAGTAGCGTCCTGGCAAGCAACCCGCTGAGAAGAGGAAAGGTTAGAAATTGCATCGAAACCTGTGAGCATCGTACTCACGTCAGGACGGAGCTTGAGGTAGCTAACACCACGCTCAATGTCCTGACCATGAGCATCGTCGAGATGCCCATAGAGGATCTTTTCCGACAACGTCAGAGGTCGGTTCAGCCTATGAAAACACTCAGCACAAGTTCGACCATGTCCTCTGCAGTAAGCCTACCTGTTGCGGACAATGGCGAGGTTGTCCTCGATGCGCTGATAGTTGATATATGCCCCCTTCTCGAGCAAGGACATGGGCACTTTGGTGTCGCCGATGCGAGGTGCAACGGTGGCCATACCTGCGGCCAACCGCTGCAGCGCCCGCATTGCGTTGGCGGTCCTGTTGGAGAGGTTGAGCATCGTCCTCGACGACGACGATGACGGGCAATAGAGGATGAAGAGTGATGGAGATTTCCGGACCTAAAATCAAACAAATTTATCCTTTTATTGCACGTGAATGCTCGGTTCCCGAGCAGTTGCCAGCCAATCAGAGTAACAGGTTTATGCCGATCGTCTTATCTAAGAATCCGATTGGGTTGTATTGGGTTATCAAGCTTCCGTTGTGTGCCGCCCAAGTTGGCCTGCTCAATTTTATGTCTGTGCTGCACTCTCCACAGGAAACGCATGGGTGCGACCCCAACGCTGTTCTCATTACTCGCGCCTCAGGTTAGACCGACGACGGCAATTTCAAATTCAATGTCAACGTTGAGAGCAGATCTCATACTAGATATCGGAACTGAATGAGGCGGCGGCTCATGATATTTTCAATTTGATTACTTCACAAGTGTCCGTACATCCTTCAGCAATATGTCGAGGTCATCTATGAGTGAACCTCCCAACACAGCCTTATCTGCCTTGCGTGTCAGCAAGTCGCGCGCTCTCTTCTCTACGCTCTCGAGTCCCGCACGATATTCCGCTGTTTCGGTTAGCATCCCTGGCATTACATCACGTAGTTCCGGGCTCTCACCTATGAGCGCCTCTTCCTCGGGCGTTTGCGATCTGGGAACGTGGAGTGCATCAACTGCTGCCAAATAAGAGGATTTTTCATGGACTGGAGAATTCTAATGAGCGCCCTCATCCAAACAGCAGCTGGGATACCGACCTCTCTTGAGAAGCCCTTCAACTGCATGCAAGACCGCTCCTGGCTCCTAAAATACCTTATCAGTCAAAATGCGTGGGCTGTGTGGATAGTCTGAGTTTCACCTGTGACGTGCGTATTCCACAGAGCCTTTCAACTTCCTCGACGAATGAATGTTGTCGTTGTTGGGCGTTGGTGCCACTGGACGCAGATAGGTGTAGCCTGAGAGCGTCAATATAACCTTTCGCTCTCGGAATGTCTTCGTGGAGAGATAGACGGAGAATAGGCGACGTTTTCTCGAGAAATACAGATATCTAAATGTGGCCCATCAAAAAATTGCCAGGCGCGACTTGATAAAATCGAACTTGCAGAAGTAATGAGGTGCTCGCACAGGAAACCCAGTGCAATTGCGTTGTCCGATAACCTCTGCAGCTCTTGTCTTTTCAAATCCTAGCAGCAGCACATATTTGAGACTTGGTATCATTGATACAAAAGTTCTGGCTGAACTCACGTTTGCTTTTGCTCTGTCTGACAGCTCGACCTTCGATATACTAGGCAGCTCCGACAGAACCGCATCGTGATATCGCGTCTTCTTCTTTGCTTTGACACGTGCGATGTCGCAGCACCTCTCTCTGCAAAACAATGGACGGTGGAACCTCAGCATCGAGCATCGGAGGCATTACAGACGCGAGGGAAGCACACGTACACCACCCTCTCAAGCTGATCAGCTTGTACTTTTTTAGTCAGACGAAGGCGCAACCGGGACGTGAGTAGTGGGCTCGGTTCATGTTCTGTTTCCTTGATACGATAGAGGCGCACATGGTATGCATGCAGGTTCTATCGGGGAAGGTCAGTCTTGCCCGAATATTGGTATGACTTGGCAACCTACAGTTACGGCTGTGTGCGTGTGCAAGTTGAATATCGTCGGCAGTGGCGGGATGACGAGTCCCAAAGAGGCGGGCATTGTGGGCTTTATTGATCGGCATTGACATATGTGGTATCAACGGAGAAGGTAGACAAGTATACCTTGATCGTGGATGCCGTCTCTACAGAGGTTGTTCTTCATTGATTATCAGCCGCAAATCTTGAGGGACACCATGTGCAATGATCGATGGCATCCTATTCAAGCTTACCTGAGCTTCTCCATCATCTTGATCATCTCCTGAAACCGACTGATGCGTACTCGCTCTCGCTGTTGTAAAATGCCTAGTAGCATGGTGGCCCGACGTCTGTCCTGTAGCATCTGTTTGAGGTTTGTGGCTTGGGACTCTAGAGCATCCTGTGAGAACCGTTTCTATTCAAGATCTGTGGAGTAATTGACGTACGGGTTTGTTCCAAATCGGCCTGGCTAGCTTTTAGCTGTACACTGAGCACGTCGGCTTTCCTCTGAGCGTCGGAGAGTTCGGCCATACATTTTTGAACGGGCGCAACAGTAGTGCCCTCTCCAGGTACCCGGACGGGTAATTGTGAGTGTGATTCCCTGAATCTACGTGCAACCCAGTTCTATCTCAGTTGGAGCTTTATGACGAGGTAGCACTTAATTGAGACTGACTGGTGGATCAAATATCGATCTCGGGCAACTTGCTTCCGCCCCTTTATTTGTGTACTCATGAAAAGAAGAAGTTCCCCGAACGGCCCATGGTATAATCGATTGAAATCGTCCAGGGAAATGGGCGGTGCGCCAAGAGCGAGGAGGTTGGTGTAGACATGAGAAGCATCAACTGCCTGGGTATATCTGCTTTGAGAGCCTGTAGGCACGTGCTGAGGGATTCGTGATGGGTGGCTCATGGTGGGAGACGACAAGAAGTTGAATAAAGCGAGGAGTCACAGAACGCGTCGCGTCGTGAGTCACGATATCCATCACGTGAAGTGCGGGCCGCGCTGCCGAGATCGAGATCTTTGTATCTTTCGTCAAAAGTTCAATTCGAAATCATAACATCAACGCTGCCACTGCGCACATGAGCACCGCTTCACTGAAAGCCTCTCATAAGAATTGTTCGACCATTTCCAACGTTGAGCCTAACGTGCTTTTTCTGGGAGCCGCCAGCCTCAAAGTGGCAGCCATGAGACATGCAAGAACACTGGGTATCATGGGTTATTCATACAGAACAGGTGGAGTGAGTCACATCTGTCTTCATCAAGAAACCCACGATGGTATCTTGAACAGCCATGAACAGCCATGTTCTCGGAACGTTGAAACCCCTCAGTTGCTTTATCTGGGGCGTCGCGAACTACCGACTGTTTGACGCTTGCTGTCAACAGCAGGGGCCGACGTGTTGTATTCCGTCGTGTCGAAGAACAAGGCTGCAGAGGGCAACCCGCTGCTTGACGGTTCAACCCGCCTCGGTGTTTATTTACAGATGGTCCTCTTAAACCTACCATTCTCTCAGGAGGCATGAGCGCTTGCAACGCCGGCCTTCGAGAATGACCGTTCTGTATCCCAACAAATCCGGTCCTGTCGCCCACTATCCTAATACCCCGGGACCGTATATCGGCGCTGTCATTGTATGCAATCTTTTCTCTCACCATCTCTATTTCTAAGCTGATAGATCTCCACTTGATTAGTTCGAGCTGTTTCTGTATGGTACGTCTCCACAAGTCCAACCTACACCCCGTCGCCTGCCCATATGCTCAATACTGCATCCAGGCATCTACTTTGTTCTATGCCTTGCTTATGCGGCAATTCTGTTGCACAAGAGGCGCATCTTCTGGGTGCCGCTCATCGCAGCGGTCACGATGTTTGGAATTGCGACCGCTGATGTTGGATACACCTTGAACCTGCTTTTCCGAAAACTACTGGTTCAAGGGCTCGAATATGAGGAACTTCGTCCAAAGTACATTATGTATGTCGCCAACAGGTACGTTCGTTTTTCTACTTCGTGGACGTGTCTCTTTAACATGTTCATCTTAAGTATCATCGCAGATACATTCTTGGTAAGTTACCAATCACATTGAAAGTGAAGGAACTCATGCTTGTCATAGCTATACAAGTTTTACCTCATATACGGCTCAAAAAAATGGATGCTCGTTGCCCCTGGGTTGCTCCTAGTTGCAGCAACTGGTACGCCCAATCAAAAGGCATTATTTTTATATCCTCATTAACGGACATCTCAGCGTGTGGCTTGGCTTTCGAGGGGACAAACGTCGCTCTTTCGCAACACTCGTGGATCAACGTCACTCTCACGGCTGTTTTAAACGTCGTTATCACTGGATTGACTGGTAAGTCTGCTACATGTGGGATGAGCGATTTATTGGCTCATATTTTACTACTTCATGCCAACAGCTGGCAGGATCGCTTATATCGGAAAATACGCGCGTGCTATGTTGGGAACTGGAGTACCCTACGCACTCTCGATGTGTGCGGCTGTCATGTGCGTGCCTGGACGCTTCGTCTTAGGAATACAATCTAAAGGCACTCTCACAGGATCGAATCAGGAACTGTGTATACCGTTTATGTATCCCTGGATCTTGCCTTCAGGACCAACCCCACCGCCAATGTTCGTGGCTCCTGACTTTCCGTCATTCGTCTTCGTTCCTTACCATGTTATCATTGTCAGATAATTCTGGACGGAGGTCTCATCCAAATTGTTGTAAGCAAATGGTCGCGTCTTTCCCACCTGATATTCTGACTCCCGCCTTAGGGTATCATGCCGACTTTAATCCTCGTCCAGATTTCTTTGGGGCGCGCATCGAACATCGGAACGCCATCCTCCTATACCCAGCAGCAGGCGACAGGAGGTACGACGGTCTCGTACTGGAGCGACGAAACTCGAAGGACACATGCGTTCGCTTCTGATATCCCGTTGGCCGAGGCTGCATCAGCCCCAAGTGGCTTTCAGGCCGTCTAATTAGACACGGTAAATACACAACATTTGCTCGTGGGATAGGCGCGTTACCCGCATGTGCCTCGTTGATATCTGGCATATACTTCCCATGTCTTCTTACTCAATTGGGCATCCAGTACCATACAATATCCCTCCTTCGTTTACCATCTGGCATTTTATAGTTCGAATCAACATATACCCATTTCGAAGTGTATACTATATTTATCGAATCATACGAACTGCTTTGTATTTATCAATATACCCCTTGTCGATCCTTGCATAAATGGGTTTCATGATGTTCCAAGATCACGCAACGTTCCGCCTTGCGCCACAACGCTAGTTAGACTCACTTTACCCATTGGCGGACGCGATCGAATGGCCAACGTTAGCTTGTCTGCATCATGGTAGACATATCATACTCGATACGAGTCTTGAAGTCGAGAGCGTCGCAGGATCTACACTAGATAGCTTCCTTGACCAGGGGCTCGCACCTCATGGATAGGATGGGGCAACGCATGTATAGATGGTCATTGTTTCCGAAGAGAGTAAAATTCGTTTTGGTAGTATCAGAGAATTGGTATGGGTGATACGATATCGTTTGTATGGACTTGTACTAGATGGGTTGTGAAAGAAGCCTAATAGTCCCCACTACACAGATGTCGAGTCCTACGGCAATATCGGAGGGATCCCTCTTGCAGCAATATCAGCGACGAATATTTTGGTTTCTGCTAGGATGACGAGTCTCCCGTCATTTGCGAATACCATATTGGCCGAGGTCGTCCCCAAGAAGAATTTTCCGAGTAAAGTGCCTTCGTCATTCCAAACCTTTCTCCCGTGATTAGTGTTGGGAGCTTGTTTTAGGATATATCGATCAAAACGAACCTGAACACCATCTCCGCAGCCCGAGTACACGTTGCCTTTGGTATCAACCTGCACACCATCAGGAACACCGGCATCAATGTAGGCAAAAACGCGACGATTCTTAAACGCATGGGTACGTGGATCGACATCGAACGCGTAACTGGTAAAGAGTTTGACAGTCAATCACTGACGTGTTGGCGGATGGTGGATTGGGAAAGGCCGAGACCACTTACATCGTCGCAGGCTCAGTTTGATTGTTCCCCAGGAACCCGCCGCTTGCCCCGGTGTCTGCTCTACATGTGACGTTGTCATGATGTTCACATGCCCATGTTTTATGTAGGGAGCTTACATGTATGCCGTTTTGCCGTCAGCAGTGAATGCGATACCATTGCACTTGTCAAAGTCAGTCGCCACCACTCGAACGGTTCCAGTCTCGGGGTCGAACCGGTACACCTGGTTGGGCAGCAATGGTTCGGGACGGAAATGGTTAAGGAATCCATATCTGTGGATATGGCAAGATCAGCAACATGTGTGTACATGGCTTGAACAACACGAGGTGGTCCGTGTGCCAAGTAGGGGTTACTTACACGACATCGGTGAAAAACAATTTCCCACTTGGATGCACTTTGATATCATTCAGAGAGTTGAACTGCCGGCCAAAGAAATTGTCCAAGAGGACAGTGACATTATGTGGAGCGTTCGGATTGACGAGAGCAATCGAAGGTGGCCGCGAGCCACGGCCTGATGTGATGAGTATGAGGGACGATTGGAATGGTCCTGTTCCTCCGTTCGTCATTTGTATAGTGTCTGGAAGGTCAAGCTGTGTAGAGTTGTTTCATGGGTAAATGGATGTGTCGACATGCCAATCTGCCGAGAACGCACAAATGTTACGGGAACATTAATGACGCTAACATTGGCTGCCAACGCGGCATTGACGTCGTTCAAGCTGATCTTACCGACCACGCTATTATGGTCTAGGTCACTCATTCCCAAGGGCCCTCCATCATTGCTAGCGAAAAACACTTCGTTTGTACCAGCCACATAGATTGGTGCTTCATGTGCAAAAGCGAACGTGGAATTCGACGCGACCTCCCGGATGGAAGGCTTCCGGCCAAGTATCGAGAGGAATGCATGATCAAATATTTGGAAGAAAGGAGGAGCCGTTGATGTCGGATTAAAGAATGTGCCAAAGGATGAATCGCGAAACGTTGCATTTGTGCCACCAATTACTGCGAACGATTTGGGATCTACGAACTGTCAGGAACGGGTGAGTCAAGCTGATGACAATCAACAACGTTCATAAGGCGGGTGCGACGTACAATTGCCTGAGGCGGAACTTCAAAACGTTGGAATTGCGCGTTGCCAGCCCCAGCATAGACAGTAACGCCATATGCCGCAAAAGCGATTAACACAGACCCCAAAACCATAAGCCTTGCTGTTGAGTACAATAAACTTGTGTGGTTCTTTGCTGGTAGAGAAAGAGGCTTTCTTGGTGGTGAGTTTACTTGCGAGGTTGTTTGAACGTTGGCACTTTTCGAGTCATCCATTAAAGCGAAAACGAGCGTGGAGCTCTGGAGCCGAACTAGTCTGCGTGAATTTATGTCCACAAACAGGCTTCCAAGACTGTAAGTCTTTGAGAAGGATATCGATTTACTTGGAAATTTTGTTCAGCTCCGTGTGATCCTGTGGCCCGTCTGGCAGTTTCATGAGAAAATCCCGCACCGTTTGAAAACAAATCTTTTCATCACACTGGGTCAATAACTTATATACAAGACGGAAGTAGAAGCGATGTACCCACTTTAAAAGTAGTCGAAGTCCAGTAGATTGAATCTAGGTAGTTTTTCCATCCAGTCAAGAGATCGAGAGGCTTTTCAAAAATATCTCCTCGGAGATCTTCATGACATCCGATCACTTTGCTCTCTCACTGGCTCGACCCATCATGCATCATGCATCAAAGGTACTGACTTGGGGCCTGTGCATACACGTACTCAAAGTCTTGCCCAAACCCCCATCATGTCGATGGTAACCACAGACTAAATGTCGCTCACGCCTAAGGCCTAACCGGGTCTGTCCAATAGTTATCTTTCATGGGAGGTTCTCGTCAAATATCTCTGGCGCTACTCAATGACTGCAGTACTATAATGCCTCAAATTACCACTCACACACTTCAACATGTTCATATGTTTTACCGCGATCTCCCACGGAGAACTCGACGGAACATCCGCCCGAATCAGCCTCTGCCAATCTGATTTCTATGATTTCTCCACCTGATTTTGGCTGCCAGCTCTTTCTGTCATCATCTCCAAGTTTGGAGATCTAGGGTAGAGGTTACCCGGGAAAATGACCAACTTGTCTCATCCAAATCTCATCGCGATCATCAGCTGCAAATTTATAGTGACATGGATCGACGAAGACGACAGTACCGGGGTCAGTAGGTGCTGCTAGTTGTAAGTGGGAGCCAGAGTGTCTCAAAAAAGATGGCGTGATTGCAGCCTCAACATGTCTGATAAACCCTTGGACGTATAGTTCTCCGAGGCGCGGCTTGGGCTTGTATCCTGGCATCGAGGACCAAGCGTGTATGTGGTAAGCATATGTTGTCTCTAGCTACGTTACTTATAAGAACTTCTCCCATATCAAGCGGACAGCTGTTTGAACCGGGGACTCGGCGGTCGGCGTCGGCAACTCGTTGCGACAAGGTTGGACTGCCCATGATTTCAGGAACCTTCTGAAACCTTCTGAGGGAACGTACTTAGTCGAAGGAGGCATGCACCTCTTCCATATTGAGCCACGCATCTGACTTATTAAAGCGAACCCGGAACGAATCTGTTCTCGAAAAACTTAAGTCCGCCCGCCTACTTACTTATATCTTCCCTGCGTGAGATTCCCGCAAGGGAACATCACATCACGCCCAGAGGTTCTGGCTACCCCTTTCCTTGCAAAACACCCTTTGAAGCGACAGTCCCGTGTCCACGCGTTCCAAAACTTCAGTTACTCCTCCCGTTTTGTCTTCCCATCTCCCTTCGCGTTCTTGTCTCAGGACGTCTCCCGATGCCGCCTGACATCCCCCGTGGTCTCCCTGCCATACGCGGCATACGTTGGTTCAATGTTGGGATACTGACCATTACTCCTGCTATTGCAGCTTATGGTTTATGGCGGGCCCCTCGCAACAACACAACCATCGTGTTCGCATTTCTGTATTATCTCTTCTCTATGCTTGGTAATTAAGTCCTTTCAATTTGGCTTTTCACGAGGTTCTGACGACTTCTAGGGATAACAGCTGGTCCTGCGTGTGTTTTTCAACTCGATGAATGCCTTAGCTAAACTTTGACCCAGGCTATCATCGTTTGTGGTCCCACCGTTCATATAACGCGTCATTTCTCCTCCAATTGTTTCTGATCTGTGGAGGCTCGAGTGCGGTTCAAGGATCCTGCTTTTGGTGGGCCCGATCCCATCGCTCTCATCATCGCCACACAGACACAGACCTTGATCCATACAATGCGAATCGTGGTCTGTTTTGGACGCACATTGGCTGGATGCTTTTCAAATCGGATCTTCGCTCGGGCCAGGCTGACGTTTCCGACCTCCGCAAGGACGAGCTTATTCAGTGGCAGCACCGCTGGTATTTCCAAATTGCCATTCTATTCGGCTACATCCTTCCGACGCTGATACCTGGCTTGTATTGGAACGACTGGCTAGGAGGTTTCTGCTTTTCCGGAGCACTGCGCTTGACCATTGTCCATCATGTATGTTCATACTTACTTGGTTTTTTGGGGGCTATTTAAACTGTATGCACCCACAGTGCGTCTTCTGCATCAACTCAGTCGCTCATTACCTTGGCTCAGCTTCATATGACGATGTTCTGAGCCCCAGAGACCACCTTCTGTCCGCGATCCTCACACTGGGCGAGGGTTATCATAATTTCCATCACCAGTTTCCAATGGACTATCGGAACGCGTTCCTTTGGTACCAGTATGACCCTACGAAATGGTTCATTGCAACTTGTGGGAAGCTCGGCTTGGCGAGCCACTTACGGGTGTTTCCTTCCAATGAGATTACCAAAGGAGCGCTGATGATGAAGCTGAAAGCACTAAAGAAGATCCAAGAGTCATTAACCTGGCCTGCGTCGCCCGAAAATCTTCCTGTCGTAACATGGGAGACTTGTGAGTCTTTTTCTCCAAAGCAACGTGAGACTATTATCGAATTTCCTCTGGTCAGTCCTAGAGGAATCCAAACGAGGGACTTTGATT
Source organism: Tephrocybe rancida (assembly GCA_018858115.1). Lineage (NCBI taxonomy): Eukaryota > Fungi > Basidiomycota > Agaricomycetes > Agaricales > Lyophyllaceae > Tephrocybe > Tephrocybe rancida. The sequence goes on along the minus strand of JABCKT010006442.1, from coordinate 122,265 downwards.
CTTGTGTCTGGCTTCATTCATGATGTGTCTTCCTTCGTTGATGGCCATCCGGGTGGGCGAGATCTCCTTCTGAGAAATTCCGGTAAAGACATGACGCCGGCCTTCTTCGGTGGAGTATATGCACATTCCAACGCAGCGCACAATGTGAGTACAGATTCCCATCCTCCCCCACATCAGGAGTGTTCTGATTCTCGATAGCTTCTTTCCATGATGAGAACAGGCATCCTTGCGGGTGGAGTAGAAACACCTGCGGAAGTCTCGCCCTCGCAGAGATTGTATGTCGCTCAAAGGACTCAGTGAGAACTACCGTTACCTTTTGCGCGCTTATTACTCATGACGGCAATAGATAGACAAGAGAGATACCTGGCCTGTATTGACGTCGTTCTGTACACCACCCTTTGGCAAAGACTGGAATGGAAGCCTTGGAAATCATCGAGCCATACGATTCCGCTTCTCTAGATCTTTCCGGTCACCTCGGGATGTCAGATTTAAAGAAAGGCACTGATATATCTGCAGAAAGTCAGGCGGGCGCCCATTGCGAATTCATCGCATTGATGCATACATAGAATGATTTGAACCGGAGGTAGTAGACTACGGAATGGCGGACGGTAAGAGGTAATTATACATGTATTGTATTGAAGCACTTATGGAGCCACAAGAGTGAGACTTGTACATGTTGAGAGCTCGACAACCTATGCTACTAGTCAGGTATTGTCAAAAGTCAGGCCACCCCCAAGCTCAAAGAGGCACCACATCTCAGCACACACAGTGGGCCCGGTTGAAGCCTGGTGAATTCAACAACGTAAAATCCTTCTCAATCAGAACGGCGGAGGTCAAGTGGGTTTCTGATTTCGTCGGAATACTATCTATAACGAGATGACCTGCGTACCTCTCTGTATACGCTCTGAAGGCATACTTATGCTGATCTAGCTTCCTGAAAGCGTATTTTCTTATCTTGAACGTAATACGAGCGGCAGGGGAAACGTGTTTCAAGTATGTGAGTTTCTGAATTATGTGAATACGAATGAAGGGGGCGTTAACCTGTTTAGCGACTGATGTAGGATCCTCATGAATCCTTTTGAATCTGACTGGAGCAACTTGTTTGATTTAGAGTCTGGATCGAAGAGGTGACCGAGGTTAACATACAAGTACTCTCGTGTCGCTAACAAGGTGGAACGTTCCTCTTGATCGCTGCGAATCTGGACTCGACGAGGAAAAATGTGGAAGGCTCAAAGCGGCCCGGCGGCTCCTCCAATTTATTGGGCCCTCCGCGTGTGAATAAACCAGATTTTTGACTACTGAACTCGAGCAGTGAACACCTTGACCTGGACCAACTCAGTCCGAGGTTTTCTCCTGGTTTCCACTGTCTCCACCCCTTGGGTGGTGCTGTATGAGAGTCTCGATTTCAACTTGCAAACGCCCATGTAGTACTACTGACTTGATCTCAGCCAAGTGCATACTTGGACACGCTAACTCTTCAAGTTGGACCGACTTTCATGCAAACATCGAGTCGAAGATTCAAATTTGGATGGGGACGCACACGGAGTAACTACGAGGTGAATTACGAACAAGGAAACAATACATTACGAGGACTAGGTAAGAGAATGAAAACGACTGGAAGCGAGCAAAGAGTATAACAAGCGAACAGGACAAACGAATTGTTTTGAAGAACGATCTCATCGGCAGGTTTTCGAATTGGAAGGACCACGCGTTCAGCCCAACAACCATCGCCTCACCCCACCCAACCCTAGCGCTTGCAGCAATGGATTGACTGTGTTACTTAAACCGAACCCCGCGACCTCTCCTTTTACACCCGCAAAGCCATCCAACCCGAGCGCAGCCAGAAGGCCATAGGTATCGATTTTGATAATGTCGGACCCAGCCCCCCCGCCGTTGCTTCCAGGGTGGAATGCGCACCATGTGTGGAGATCAAGCAGGGCGTCCAAAAGTGCGTCAACAGCGTGCTGCAGCCCCTCGAGCCCTAGAGAGCTAATACAATCGCAGTGATCCATCGACTCGCCGAGTAAGCCGCCAAGGTTGAGGAGTGTGTCAATGTTCGTCCCGATGACATCCACTTGCAATGTCGAATTTAGGAGGACAGCTATGGCTTGAAGAAGATCGTCGACAAGCCCTTGTGATAGTGGTAGAGGAGACGTCGACGGCTGCGGAGATGCTGGTGAAGATGCGGTGGGAAGGGTCGAAGTGGGAACAGGAGGGAGCGACGTCGAGTGTCCTTTGATATCGACTACAGCCATGACCAGCGTGTTCAGCAGGTCATCCAGATCAGCCGTGGAGTTGACGTCCGTCGTGAGGCCCAGGTTTAGCGCAGACACGAGGTCCCCGAGACCGAGATCGATCACCAAGTCTAAGAACGGGGAACCTGGAACCTGGGACGGAGTTGGCCCAGGTGCAGAAACTGTAGTTGTTGGAAGCGTGGACGTGTGGGGAGTCGCCGGATTGACCACCGGGTGCCCTGCACACCAGTTCTGCGCGTTCAAGACAGCCGCCAATAAGTTATCAACGTCCCTCACCAACCCTGCCAAACCCAAATAATCCACACAGTCGCATCCCGTTAACGAACTTTTCACCAAGAGGTTTACATCGGCCAACACTTGAAGGTTGTTGAGGAGGTCGCTTCCTGTCCCAGAAGTGCAGAGATTGATTGTAGCTTGAACGATCCCGGTCACAAGGTTGGAATTTATGGGGGCATTACCTCCCGCCGGAGTGCTACCGACGATGGGAGGGCTGTTAGGCGGAGCCGGAGGCAGGACAGCAGACCGGTTCTCGATGGCAAGGGCCAGCGTGGCTATGGCCTGAATCTGTAACACAAGTGCCGAATTGACTTGAACGTCCGTCGTTGCCATTGTACTGGACGTTCCGTTGGTGACGATGCTGGTGTCAATGGGCTTGAGGAGTCCGTCGAGAAGGCTGCCGAGGTCAAGTGCGCCTATACTTGTGACGGAGCCCAATCCGAGGCCATCTAGAAGGGAGGTGAGGTCGAGGTCGAGGATGGTGGTGGTGTCCAGCGAGTTCGGCAGCAGGGTCGACGGAGGAGCGGAGGAGGGAAGGACTGTGGCCGTAGGATGAATGGCGGAAAGGGTCGTAGCAGGTTGCGGATCGGGAGCGCCGACGGGGTGGTGGGAACAATAATCTTGAAGTCCCAACGCTGCTTCCGTCACTGTGACCAAATTTTCGACAAGTGCCGCTAACCCAAGATCCCCAATGCATCCACATGAACCCAAGGCATCCGTGACGAGCTTGTTGATAGAAACGGCAGTATCGACGTTCGCAACGTATGATGCAACGGTCTGCGACTGAAGGAGGTTTGCAATCGCTTGGAGGATGGCGTTGATGAGGTTGTAGTCGATGGGAGACAGTTCTGGTGTCGCGGGATCAGAAGGAGGCGCTGGGGGCAGATTTGGCTCGCAATTCTTGAGGACGATGGCAGCGTCTACCAAAATCTTGGTCTTTCCCAGCGACTCAGGGTTCAATGCCGTAGTCGACGGTGCCGGCGATCGAGGCCTCACGTTTGCGGGACCCAGCCCAACACCATTCAGAAGGGTGTTCGTGGCGCCAGCTAGACTATCAAGGCCATATATATCGATGTAGCTGCCTCTCGATGCCACGCCTAGGGAGTTGAGGGTATCGTCGAGGCCAATCCGGATTGGTGCGCCCGATGTGTTAGGCAAGGAAGTCGAGTCACTCGGGTTGGAGGGTATGCCGACAGGATGGCTGCCACACCAATTCTGTATGAGTAGACCGGCGTTGACGACGGTGACCAAATCATCATAGAGCGATCCCAGCGTGTCGACACATCCACCACATTGGTCAAATGCGTTTATGGCGAGGTCGTTGACGTTGACAATGGCTTCGATGTTCGCGACAAGTGAAACAACCGTCGGCGAATTAAGGGCGTATATTGTTGCAACAAGAATCGAGTTGACGTAGTAGACGTGGTCGACGCTCGGTGCCGTCGAATCTGTGGCATGGGAATCGGTAGGTGTGGCCGCTATTGCTTGCGATGTGTTACTGAGGGTTAAGACGAGTAGGGCATATGCGTTGAGGCTTTCAGCTAGCTCCGTATCGATGACAGCTTCAACCTCCATGTCGCGTTTACCTGTTTTGTTCATCCTCGCGCTACGCCTCACGATACCAGCAGATACCTTGACGCATTCGTTTCGTTTCGTGTCTAGATGCCATCCTGAACGACATTTGGCGATGATGCATCGAGAATCCGAGCAGGAAGATGCCATAACTCCGTGAAGGCGTCCACAATCAGTTCCTTGGACAGAGGAAGGACCGTCTGCAAATCCGTGTTGCACAACACACCCTCCGCCTATCCGACGATTCAGTCCGTATCCAGACAACAGCAAAATTGCACATACAGCTATCCAGGGAGACTCTCGTGTCGACACATTCGAAGTCCCTCGTCCCCTCACGTCCAGGGATACCGCAAACGGTCTGATCTGGCGTACAGATTTTCTTGGCGGCTGCATATGAGGTTATCTGTTTGGTCTCTCGGGGCTTGTGTGGCACTGAAGAGCTACAACCCTAAAGAAACATGTGTGCGATTTAGTCGACTTGCGAGTGGCGCAGCCGAGAACGACTTACATGGGGGAAATTGCCGCAGACGCCGTTACACTCGGACATTGGAGGAGGGCAGACACATTTTTTGCCGTCTTTGATATATGGTGGGTCACAATCGAAAGCGCACGGCTTGCCGGCGACACACAGTCGGTGCGAGTGAGGTGGGAAAGTGCAGTGCTCGGAGTGAGGCGAAGTATTAATCTATTGCGAGATCTTTAGGAAACTGTATCGAACGAATGTATCGAGCGTACCAGAAGTTTGATCTTGGCGAGAAGACTGTCTTTGCCACCGAGGATACTGCCCAACAGAATGCCAACATCTGAGTCTAGAAATACGTTCAGGTCCTGCAAGTGGAACAACGGGTGAGCATAGGCCTAGACATAGCTCGATCTTAACATACCTGAAGACACAGACAAAGGCGTATATTGGCAGCGAGCGGGTCAAGGATATGAAGAATCGGGGCAAGAACTCCTGCGTCAAGATTGAGGCAGAGGTCGATAAGATCGCGATGGACGTGGTGTTGACGCTGGGCGATGATCTGAGGATTACCGTCCTTGTGTGTCGAACGCGTTGTCGATCCCGGGCGAGGGTTATGGAAGTGCTGAGCACCAGTGACGAAAGGAAAGAAACAAGCCGCAAGGGCGGAAACAAGGAGCGTGGTGATGAGGCGCATTGCTCTCAAGGGCGATGGCGGGAGAAGGAAGGAAGCCGGAGCGCGTATTTTGAATCGACGAGGGTTATATATCCCAGTTTATTCGGAGTTTCGATCCTCCCGCGCTCCGAGTCGCGTCTGTGGTTGGTGAACTCTTCTCCCGAAATGGAAGTCCAATTTCCTAATGCGGAACTCCGCGCGCGGTGCTCGTTCCGCTCACATTTGACTGCGTCAAACCTATCAGCGAAGCGCGCCACATTGGCTGATTTCAAGTGTGGACAAGAGAAGCTCTAAATATGTGCCTTGGACTCGAGTCATGGTGATATCTGGTTCTTTAAGTAAGTTAAACCAGAGGTCATTGACTCGCTCCGTGAAGCCATTCCAGTACAAGGTCTTCATCTTCACCAATCCCAACGCTTTGACTATTCTTATTCTATTCAGGTTAACTTCAATCAGCTGCGGCTGAAAGGACTATCTAAACAGAGGAGCACCAGGCGGCCCATTGGTGATTCAAGCTTCATTTTCATTTTCCAGGAGGAATCAATTGTTCGGATCCATGTGACTCGCTTGAAGTTTATAAGTGGGAAGAAAAAAATGGGATGTATAATATAAAGTATCTAGAGAATCGATGAAACAAACCACAAACGTCCCAGCCCAGCTTCAACCCATAAATGGCTATACAAAATCCTAGAGAGCAAGCAAGCCCAAGATGGCAAGAGCGAAAGCATGTCTTACTACCCTACAGCATCTGACAAAGTCACCTGAGCGCGGACAAGGTCTGCGCGGGCGTGGTCAGAGCCTAAACGGAGGTCGAGGGGGGATGGGGCAGCGCTGAGGTAGACTTGAAGTTCAAGTGCAAGTTGGCCGACAGCGTCGAGATTCCCAAGAAGCCCAGCGAGGTCCGCAACGGATGTTGTAGAAAGAGGCCCGAGAGCTGTAGTGAGTTCTGCGTTGGTAATGACGATGGCATTGACGCTATCGAGAGCGATCATGGCCCGTGCTGGCAGCAGCGACAAGGCCCATGGCTGCCTGCACGATTGGAGTTGTGATTGCGGAGTTTAATGGAACTCTTGCACCTCCGGTGAGGGTGACGTGGTCGCCTGCTTTCCTCCCAGTAACGGGAGCGAGAAGGGCGCCCGCGGCTTCTTGCTGCAGCTTGGCTACTGTGGCCTCAAGGACCAAGATCTCGTCTTTGATGTCACCGTCCACAGCCTCCGTGGCATCGGGGGCTTCCGCGATCTCGCCGACCTCGCGTTTATGATTGAGGTGAAGCACCATGCGCACGCCACCGTTCACAGCGGGGGGCTCAGCTAATGCAACACATTTGGTTTTCTCTGAATTTAGCACGAGGCCAGTCTTGTATCGTGAGACAACGCACTGCGATTGCTTGCATTGTGCGAGAACGACACCTGGCAGACGTCCACATTCTACGCCTTCCAAAGTCACTCGGCGAGGTTCATAGAAGGGGTGAGGCGTAGCGCATCCACCACCTGTATCCATTGCGAGCAAGCTTCGATGTAGACGTCAGAGGTTGAGACGTACAGTTTTCAAGAGAACTCTCAGTGTCGATACATTGAAAAGCATGCTGAGGGTCGTTCTCTCGGCCCGCTACTCCACAGACGGATTCGGTGATGTTGCGCGTCACTTTTGCTTGGGCCAAGGTACTGATTGGAAGGATGCTACGCTTTGCAATAGACATACTATGGGAAGCGTCACGACCACGAAACTCCGAAGAGGTGCGGCTTTGAGCGATTTGTAGATTCTGGATGTAATGTCAGTTGGTATGCGGAATCGGAACTAGAGCTAGTGATAACTACATGTACCGTGGGATGATCAAACTGGGCGAAATATACAAGGATTAAGATAACACGCGCGACGAGAAGAAGGACAAACCAAGAACTGGAGACTCCTTTTCGCATCATTGGTACCAAGAAATTCACTGAGATATTGAACACGAGACGCGTCGCTTGAAAGGCACCTTTCAATTCCCTGTTACCTAGCCAATTGTCAGAAAATTCAGTCTACCAGATGAACAACGACAAAACCCACAGATTTACACACATCTATTTTGAGAGGCGCAAGCGCTGGGCCGTGCACAAGGCCGACCGCATCCGCAAAGATGTCGGTACTGGCAGAGACACAATTGTCTGAGCCAGCGCGTTTGATGCGAAATTGGCGTTCGAGATTCGCATTCGACTTTTTATGTGTCAAAGTGGGGGCAGCCGCGACGGAAGACAGCAGAAGTGCGAGGGACGAAGCGATGACAGAAAGGCGCGGACGCGTCGTGCGGGACGCGCCAATTCCTCGAGTAGTACTTTATAAGACGATACCCAGGAATGAAAGATCACGGTCCGTGTCATTCGAATTCGAAGCCGGGGCCTGAGGCAGGTACTATGTTTCCGGCACGCGCATGGCCTATAGGTTTGTATCTAACATGCCTCAAGCGGAAGAAGTCGGATGCTGTTGAAAGTACGAGGAATGTCATGACTCCTGCCTTCTTTGAACGGCAAGCAAAATCCGAGGATGAGTTATTGCTTCCGCCATTTAAACGCCATAGACATGATTACATAACGTCTAACCAGCGGGGACAGCAGATGAAAGTAAATAGAAGGGGCGTAGGCCTCGATAGGGCTCCACTTGCGAGAAGTCATGGATGTCGATAGAGGATAACAGAATCTGAGCTGCAGGCGGTTACTAATTGTCAGAATATCAGCCACAATGATCACGTTGGCCGCATTTGTTCTGCACGGCGCGATACATGTCTCGGCAGGGCAACGCGGTTCATTCATAAAGAAACTTGGTGGCGTTGGCGGACTGGTTGCAGATCAGATGTGCCAGTGGCATGTCAAACCATCACCACAAAACTGTTCCGAAGCGGTCTCTATTTCATGTAATAAAAGAGGGACGAGAACAAAAGGCAGGCGTGAATTGGGTGGAAATACCAAGGTGTGATTGAAGTACCTGCTACGCGGTCAAGTAAGTGTGGCGTGTGTTCGACAACCAATAGAACTAAGAAGAGTTAGAATTATGGAATCACTTGACGAACTGGACCCGGGAGTAATGATTAAGACGGCACTCTCTTCGCCTCGTACGTGTGAGATTCTTATAGAAGTCGGCCTGATATTGCTCATGCCTCGGCTTTCTTTTGCGCGAGGTACTCAGCTTTGGCTGCCTGGTATTCGTCGACGAAGGGCTGTAAGTCGTGGAAATTAGTCGAGACTTGGGGGCCAGAGTAAAAGGGCACTTGCCTGCTTCTCCTCGACGCTCAAAGCATGCCAAGTGGCAGCACAGTCTTTAACAACAGCAGAACCCTGGAGCTCGGGGTGCTCCTTACGATATTTGGCCAAGAATCTGTGTTCATATGTCAGCGTCTGCACGAAGAGGATTTCATAAACGCAATGCTGACAGCATATATGGATGCGGGGGTAGGTTTCTGGAGCCGGTCTGCGTCCTGTGCAACTTGTTGTGGCCGGCCGCAACTCTACGACGGTTTAACTCTTTAATAACTTTCACATCCAGCGTATTGATATAGGCTCGACGTTTCGCTAGTGCCTCAGCCCGCAATGGAGCACTCAACTCAAAATATTTCTGCCAAACGGTATGAGTAATGTTAGGAGGGGGCTAACTGGCAACTTGCCTGCTTCTCAGCGTCAGATAATGCCCTCCACGCAGCACTAGCAGCCTTGGAATTTTCGGTAAAGGTTTCCTTAGTCCTGGGGGCAGGGGCCTGCATAATCCTCGACATGAAATAGATATAACCAGAAGGGCCATAGGGAGGGATTTTCGTCCCTCGGGGAATCGTAACTGTGATGTAGGTTAGCGCGAGATAGATTGACGAGATCGAGTGCACACGCCTTTCTTAGCTAAATAGAGGACGTGAGCAAGTTATTATAAGGAGCACGAAAAAAACACGAATGCATACGTTTCCCGTCGTCCTTCTTCACGGCCTTCTTCTTCACCGCTTTCTTCTTTGTCACCACCTTCTTCACAGCCTTCTTCGGCGCAGCCTTCTTCTTCACGGCCTTCGTGGTGGCGGGCTTCTTGGTAACGGTCTCTGCTTGAGCTTTCGCGGGGTCGGCGCGTATAGCGCTCATGATGAATGAACGCGTAAGGGGGCTGGGAACCCATCTAGAGTGAGGGGCTGCGGAACGGGCGAGTAGAGGAGCTATCGAGACGCGACGAGCCGCGATACGGAGAGAAAAAAGTGATAACATGTGGGCAACAGGGGGAATGGGAAGTGACGGCGGGGTTGATTGGAGACCTGATGGAGGCAGCAACCAAGCAGTCGCAAATAGTCACAGTGTGACCCAACTTTCCCCACAAAACAGGAAACACGTCAACGTATGTGCGCACCCTGGGCCAGTAGCTTGCCTAGACCAACCTCAGAGATCGCTTTATTTATGCAGCCAGTTGTTTCCCTTTGCCTCTGTTTCCCGCCTAAATCAACGGCTTCAGTGCCCACTGCTACAGGTTGACTCATCAGACCTCTTACCAGATTTCCAATTTGTTTCAGCAGAACCCTCACATTCCATTAAATACTGAGGTTACTTCGAGTGCAGAAGATGGCACGCGTACAATGTATCGAGGAGCCGATTTTTCGAAGCATCCAGCCAGGCACGTGCCGCGTCGCAAGTTCAAGTTGACGCGTCGTTATCTATAATATCTTGCCATTGTCAATGCTGTTGGCAAAACCCCGTACGTTGAAAGTTGCATGTTCTGAGAAATAAGTGCGCCACAGTGCTAGGAAGCCGCTTAAGTCTGTACAGGCATACAGAGAGCGTTTCAACTGGGACCTTGCCGAGCCGATCAATCAATCACGAATCCTCACTGTGAGATTGAGAACTCCGTTTTTGTTTTGTTTCTTAGGCCATGATGTCGTCCTCTACGTCTGCGCCATTGACAACGTCCGGACTTCCGATATCACAACTTGAGTCTCTTCGATTCAAATCCAGTCAGATTATAGACTCTATCCAGAGCCTACAGCGCACCATTGAGGCCGGGCACACGGCATCTATGCCTGCCTGGCCTGACATCCTCTCTAAATACAATATTCTGCTGTCTCAAACACATTCATTCTCTATGGGTCTTTCTGGTACCCTATCCGCTGTCGCAGCATCTCAAAACTCACGTACCGGACCATCGGGAAGCCCCCTCGAACGTGTAGCCCTACACCCATCGTCAGTGCTCACCGATGCTCAGCTTGACGGCGAGGTCATACCACTCCTGCGAAATCAGCAAACGACGGACGTACTTCGCGTAGAGAATGATACGGTACGCAGACTCGCAGAACACATGGCTACCAAAGGATCGCTCGGCGTCCTTGCCCCATCACCTGTGTCCGCGCCCACGCCTTTTGGCATGCCCAAGAAGCCAACCGAGTACATCGACGTGCTTAGCGAGTGTGACGAAATTCGGGGTGCACACGATCGTCGAGTTGATCGCGCAGTGAAGGCTGTGATAATGCTGAGGGAGCGCTTCGATTGGCGAGCTCGTGTGGAGGTTGAAGTCGAGGAGCCAGAAGAACTAGAGTGGGACCCGAGGGTGCATCCGCAGAGTGGGGATGATCAAATGGATGAAGATGACAATGAGAATGAGGGCGGGAGTGGAAGGGATGAGTCCAAAGAGAGAGACGCTGGTATGGACGAAGACCAGAGTAGTGACGAGGAGGAAGTACAGGCATTGGTGAACTCTCAAATGGATACGCAATCACCTGCCTCTCCGACAATGGCGATTCCAACGGACGCAAATGGGATTCCTTCGCAACCCATTTCACAGACTTTGCCAGAATCATCATCATGAACAAGTCCTCCACCGACAGACGCGTATCGTCACCATTCATGTGGAACGGCTATTGTGACCTTGTAGGAACTCGCCTCCCGTGTCGGGTATCTATCCACAAGTAGATGATCCCTGCGCGAACTTTAAGCGACCACGACTTTTCTGCCCATGCCCTATGACTTCCATTCACCCTCTGTCTGTCTTATGAAGCTTTAGTTGAAGACGTCAGCGACTACCCTACAAATGTCGTTCATGAAAGTCGATTGGCCTTCACTGATCTCACCACCACAAACGCCCCTCTGTCTCGGCCTATTCGTTGTTTCAATATTCTTTGAATTTCAATCGATTACGAGCCCAGCCTCGTCCTGTTGTAATGATCAGAGAATCCTTCACCCTCGAAGCTCGACAGCCCATGGATGAACTGCCAAACACGTCTTCCTCCGATTGCATGCTGGCGTGATTAGGCACGTTCAAGCTTCACACTCCTAATCAAGGCTCGTCCATGCTAAAAACCTGTCGGCATCCAATATCACTCTTTATTTTCCGTTCCAATCATGTATCTCGCCAATACTTCTATCTCTTTTAATCGCTATGCTCGACGAGCCCACAACGCATAAATCAAGCTCAACTTTCCAATCTTTGTTGCATCCATCCAACCCGCTTATTCCACGCGGTTCCACCTGCTTCCACCTTCTGGTCCAAAATGCGTCTCTCTTTTGCACCCACGCTCATTTTCTCCCCCCTTTTCCTTCTTGGGCTCGCCGCCTCTCTTTATGCTGGTGAGCACGGCCTAATTCAAAAGCCGACGCGGACCCAAACCTCCGGTTCGCGCAATTTCAGCGTGCTGACAGCGCGACCCCGCCGACGTCTGTGTCTCCGTCAAAGGATACGTTGTTGCCGGCCTCACTGGATTCCTAGACACAGCTGTGGGGGGCCTGACAATATGCCTATGTCTCAACGTATGTGTTATATCCTCTCCTCCCCCCACACCAGTTCTGATGTTTACTATGCTTAAGATCTCGATCTCTACCTTGACACAGACGTCAACGCCCAGGTTCTCATCGACCTCCTGGGTTGGACGGCCGTCGAAGCAGCTCTCAAACTTCTTGTTCGTCGCTTTCCTTTGCTGCGCCTTCATGTCTTCTGATTTTACTTTTGTAGCTTGGAAACAGGGGTACTGTATGGCTTTTCTCATGCTGCAGGTGTAGATACCCCTGACGAAGCATGTCAGCATTGTACCTTCCCTCCCCAGTTGCAGAGGATCTGCGTCCAAGGCGAACCTTGTGACTACGAATGCACGGACGGCTACACCCACGTCGGAGCCCACTGTGTTTGTGGTGTCAATGCTGCTGTTACTACTAAGTTCGCTGGCGCCAAGGGCCTCGACCTTGCCCGTCGTCGCATCCCTAGACTTCGTCAGCGAAGCTGCCCTAGCCCTCAAGGCGGCCCTTAAACTCCCTACCAATCCCACCGGTCAAATAATTGCTCTCGATGGTACCGATCTGGGCAAGCTGATATGCTGTAGCCGGTACCCCGGCAGATGCTAACGTGTTGTGAGAGTCATTACGTGGTCCTCGATTTCCCTACTCTCGTTATATACTTTCTTTGTTTAGAGGATTCCTTTTCTTTAGAGGAATGTTACTGTGCCATGTTTCGGGAAATATACATTTTCTAAGTACGATCATACGAGGAACGTTCCCTGTCGTGGGATTCGATTTTCGAACCAAAGCCATTCTTATATGATACGACACCATGCGGCAGCTGGCGTCACACGCGGCCACATGGGCCCGGGAAACCCAAGGAGTCAGAACGGCTTTATTACTCCTCCTGTGAGGTGAAGAGGGCAATGGCTGGCTCTGCGGCCCCTAGACCCATTATGCTTCGTCCCGACGCGTCGACATCCAAGCCGGAGCCCACCCTCCCAGAGCTCCATCAAGCATCGCAGATAGACACGAAGTACGTGAATATGCTGTTGGCGCTCGACAGTATCCCCCGCTTGCACAATATGATGGCGTCATTCTTCACCTGGATCTTGCTGGCAGGGTTCGTCTTGTTCCCAGGAACGTTCACGAGCTTGCAGAACACGCAATCGTCGATAACGAATGAAGCTGGGAGGGAGGTCCTGAATGCCGTAGCGCACGTTCCCTTGTAAGAGTCGAAATGCGACCCCCATACTTTGTGTTCGTGATCTTGATGTAATATGTGTTAGGTTCGTCATAGCGTTCATATGTTGCGGAATCGGCGCAGGCGGGATGTGCTACTTGTGGTGGAAGTGGATGTACAATTATGTTTGGCTTGTGAACCGGATTTTCATGTGCGTCGTACAGTAAGTACCATGTTACCTCACTTATTTAGCGTTACCCTCAAGGCCCGGCCTCCTTAACTCGCTGGCTGGTTTCATATCGACAATTGCGAATATATTCGGTGTGCAACATGGAGAATTCTCCAAGACCGGCAAAGTCACTATTGTAGTGACAGGAGCCTCTACTCTGATCTGCGGGGTATTGACGCTGTACTACAGCCTATGGAAGATTAGACGCGTCAAGCAGAGACATGATCGAGAGGTCGGAATGGAAAGGGCTGGACGTCATGGAGAGGGTATAGTGGAAAAGATGAAAAGAAAAGCAGCCGAGAAGGAGCCCGAAGTGCCGATGTTTTGAACAGAAGTCGCATACATTCTTCAACTTGGAGAGTGGCGAAGACTGATGATGGCAGTACTGAAAGCTTTCAATTGCAAGCAGACAAATATCAAATTTAACGACCAACTATGTACATTACTGGATAGTTCCTGACAGTTCTTCAAGCATATTATCATGGCACAAAGTCTACGCATCCGGGAGCTATTATGCTCTAGTATGAGTCATACTATGAGGTACAAGAGCGAAGAGTCGCGACTCAGACTGAAAACAGTGGGATTCGAACCCACGGTATTTTTGCAGTCTTGCTATGGACACTTCAGTTGTCAGTGATATCGATGATCTTCGAGCATACCGTGCCTATAGCTAGGCTTTACAACTCTGCTCGACCAAGTGCCGTCAACCGAAAGTTAGCTACTGCGCTGCGCGTCATAGCCAGGCATTAGCCCTTGTTCGGACATAGCCCCCCGCGTCCAAGTATCATTTCCCCATCTCGGCTTCAGGCTTCTATTGATCGCGAGCTTCATGTGATGGGTCAGTCGAGTTTTCCTGAAGTGTCTTCCAAGCCTTGCACATATAGATGAGGCCAACTTAAAGTACTTTTCAGGTGCGCGGCTGTGGCCGCATTGTGGCGTCTCCTAGTCTCCAGTGTCCTGACAATGTACCTGTAAACTTCAGGCCCACACACGGCCAGTGACTCGGGAACCGGGGCACGTTCGCCAATCCAGACACCAAGTTATATTAAGGCCCAAGCATCTGTTTACATCGGTGAGATGGCCGAGCGGTCTAAGGCGCCAGACTAAGGATCAAAGCAGCTGCTGCTTTCAGTGTAAGAACTGTAATCTGGTCCTTTGACGATGTGCTCTCGGGCGGTCTTTGGCTTGTGTGATGTCCTGCAGCTATTGACTTTATCAGCCCACTCTGTCAACTCCCTCCCTGCCATGGTCAACAACATTGTTGGTTAGGGAAGGAGATGACAGAGTGGGTTGATGATGTCATGAGCAGCAGGATGTTGCACAAGCCAAAGTCCACCCAAGAGCACGTCATCGAAGCCTACGTCGCTATGATGAGCGAAAAAACATGATTGTCTATGGTGAGATGGCCGAGCGGTCTAAGGCGCCAGACTAAGGACCAAAGCGCTAAACGCTTACTTGTTATCTGGTCTCTCCGGAGGCGCGAGTTCGAATCTCGTTCTCATCATTTTTGAGTCCAGGAAAAAAGGTCCAAATTCAAACTCCGACGACCGCATACGTTGTCTCCTCACCAATCTTGCAGAAGACCTACCCATACTCGACTCACGCAGGGCTCCCTTGTTCAGCCTGTTACGTGTCCAAGGTCTCGTTCGACTCGATGCCCAGAGACTTCTGTTGTCTGGTATTTGACAAATCCTATTGGGCTTAGCATTACCTCTGCGTGCCCCCGGAGACCCAATTCCGAGATTGTAGGGGCTGCAATGCCTGAAGCCCTCTACTCCACGGCCTCGAATTGCGGTGCCACAATGGCTTGCAATGCCTACGTGTGAGCTAGGCTCAAGGCTGGGTACAGGTGTATTTTACGTGACATTTCGATCCTTTTTCTTGGATTAACATGTCACATAGAGTCTTCGAGAAAGCCGAAGCTAAGTTACTACAAGTCCACCATGAGTCTCGACTCCACGCCTACCCTCAAGCTACCGACTCCACCTCGCCGTTAGTCGTTCCTCCCTATCCTGAGCCTGCTAACTTTGCAGCGGCCACCATCTCGCCCAAGACAACCTTCCAGTTGGTCCCTGCTGTATTTTCCTTCGAAGGCGGGTGTGCCACCACAAAACCACACACATACTTTGCTACAGGCAGCGATGCCAAGTTGAGCATTATATGGAACAAAGCTGCAAAGCATGACTCAAACGACCTCGCGGGCACGGACACCGGCTCGCCCTCAAATTCGTCAAGATCGCCTTCGTAAAGGGGGCACTCTTCGCACAGGCGCGTGATGATGTCGTGAAACTCAGCAGTACGTCCCTTTTGTTTCTCGCGTTCGACATCGATAGTGTCCCAAGTCGGATTCAGCAGAACGATCGGACCATACTGCAGGACGACGTCGAGAAGTCAATATACACCAAATTCGGGCCACTCACGATCTGGTATAGATGATAAAGGTCCTTGCGTCCCACCATTACCCGAGAGTGACCCTTTCGGTAGGCTTTGAGCTGTGAATTGTATTCCTTCAACAGTTTCTTGTATTCTGCGGAGCGATTACCGAGGCCCTGAAGTCTGCCGTGCAGGTCGGCGTGCGAGACCTTGAAAGCTGCCTCAATATAGTCACTCCTCCACACCTTTCCGCGAGCTTGGCCCTCCACCCTCTTCCAGGCCATAGTAAATTTCAAGAGTTGCACCGTCCTTAGCACGTATGCGACATATATGCTCGCTCGGTCCGTCACGGCCATGGATGAGAGTGTTTTGTCCGTAAACAGTAGCTGTTCCTGCTCGTCCTTGGTGGCATCGTTCGCTAACGAGTCTGAGCAGATTTTCTCCCAGGTGTTGTTGGACGGACGCAGAGGTGCAAGGACTGTGGCCTATGTTACCGTTGTCAGTCAGTTTGTATAGCATGTATGCACCTATTCAATAGCGCACCCAGTCTTCAGGCTCCCCGTCATACCCCACAAACAGATGTCTAAACCCACGATCTTCTCTTACCGCCAGTTTCCCCTTGTTTGTTTCCTTGTCAAGTAAATGTCGCACGAAATAGACAGGAAAGTTGAGATCTTCCCTGGTCACGTCCAGCGACTGGATGATTGCGTCGAAGCGGCCATCTGCAGAAGAATCGTCCTGTGCTGTGTCGGCGTCACGTCCAGATTCGTTTATGTGCGAGATCATTTGTTGCATCTTCTTCTTGTTGATTCTATTGGTTTCCCGGTAGGATTTTACTGTGTTCGGAGTTGCAGAGGGCGTCAAGGGAGTTATTGCTGTAACCATAGCCAGAAGCTCGTCAACCTTATCGCTCACGGACATGATGTGGAATGTCAGTCAAGCTTCAGCTTCAGGACGCGTTGCGTTGCAATGTCACGTGCGCGACACGCGCCTTGTTTGCTTTCAGCCATACCCTCCTAGTCCCATGTCCGTAGGATGCAATAGATATGTTGAAGTTCAAATTTGATTGAAAAAGAGGCCAAAGCAACATGAACAATTTATTTACAGCCGACTTGGAAAACCTTAGTTCATGCCGATGGTTTGCAGGAGTTCATCCTCATCCTCGTCTTCCTCTTCCGCTGAATAATCCCCCAATTTCTCATATGCATCAGTTCCAAACTCGCCTGGTCGGCCAGCTTCCTTGATCTTGGGGATGTATTCTTGAAGCATCGGGAAGTCAGGCAAAACAGCAAGAGCCACAACCTCAGAGGCCTTCAAGGAATATAATTAGCGCAATACGTATATCAGCAATAAAAGGAAAGGTTACCGAAGAGAAGAAGTGCTCCACACGCGAGATATCATCTTCGTAGGTACCGGCCTTGCGAGCCTTTTTGGTGCGCTGCTTTGATGTTGTGGCCTCAGCCTCGTCGTCATCGTCGCCGCCATTATCGTCTGTTCGAGCCCTCCTCGAATGGACATTGTGTCGGGGACCTTGTTCATAATTGTGTAGACGTGCAATGGCCGAGTGGTGAGCAGTGAGCATGGCTAGATGTTGTTTTTCGGCCACACAGTTCTCGGAGACAACATGTCCTCTGACTTGAACGACCGAATCACCGCTACAAAGAATCTGTCAGCCTGGAAGGGTAGACGGCACGCAAAGGAGTACTTGCGTAAAATCTCCAGCAGGGCATACGAACTTGCCTTCGGCGCCGACCATCTGTAGTTCTAGATCCGCCCATGGACTATGCTGGGTTTTGCTATGTAGAATATCAGACAGGTTGAGCAAGATGCCAAGAAACACATACATATGCCGCTTGAGGGCGCCGAGACTCGGAAGTAAGGTGGTCGGGATGGGGTCGTAATGTCGATACAGCTCGCAGCGGTGGCAGTTCCACTGGCCATTGGGCAGCTAGAATTGAAAGATTAGAATTGTAATTTGATTAAGATGACAAGCGTTAAAAATTCTACCTCATCGAGCTTCAACTGTCTTTCTGCCAGGACTGGGCCGACCAGGAAGTTCAGGAATGCGTAGCGGATATCCTCGACAGGAGCCTGGAGGAAATCATACTCTATCGTCTCAGCGTCGATTGGACTCTCGGTGGCCGCGGCAGAAAGTTCATTGGCTGCGACGTAGAATTCCTCCTCTTCGGCCAGGAGTGTTTGCTCAGCCGGGGTTTCTACTGGCGTGGGGTCCTGCATTCGGTCCTTTCCTCGCCCCGTGAAGTTTTGAATGGTGGTGATAATCTCGGAGTCAAGCTCAAGATCCTCGGTGTCCTCAAAGTGATGGAGGAGGTTGTTATTACGGTCCTCGATGTCTGCGACCCACATATCGCGAGAGGCTGCGCTGCCAAGAGGGGTGATTTTCAAACCTATGTTGATCATTAGTGACTCCCAAGCAAAGGGAAATGACATCCGCCCACACCTGAGATATGTTTCGAGAGCTCGTCGGCCCTGTTTATAGCGTCATAACGATCCTGGTCGGTTCCGCTGAGGGTTCCATGCTTGAGCGCATGAGATGCAGCGTTGGCGGCCTGAGCCCGGTAGTTCTTACGAAGACGCTTCCGTGTCTTGAACACGTCGTTGGTTGTGAACTCCATAAGTTCATCGCGTTTCTGTTGACGAGGTTAACACATAGCATGGGCGGCGGAAACATCACAAAACACAATCACCTCAACCGCCAGTGTTTCCTTGCCAGGTTTGATCCTCAAAGGCGGTATCTCTTCTTTCTGGTTCAACTTTTTCCCAGTTGCGAGATCGTAGAGAAAAGAGATGTTGTTTGTCAGGTCTTGGCTGTAGGTCTTGGCTGATTCTGTGAAGCAATCAACGTATCCTGACCATAACTCTACCCGTTTTTGCTCCAAAGCCATCATTTCTGGCGTCGCCTGTAGGGTAATAAGAAAATGTAAACATGTACGACGGCTATGGACAACATACCTCGACGATTATATAGCATCTCTGCTTCTCTGCCTCCTTGATAACTTCTGGATCGATACCGGATTCTTCCTGGCGGCTAAATCGAACTATGGCTTCAATAGCACATGAAGAGAACAAATGTCGCTTTTCGATATCCTACAAGAAGGAAATGATCAGATATGATGATATGATAGGCGAGCAAGTGGTCAACCAACCCGAGCAGACGCGAGGGTTCCGTCAATCTCGCCCAGTCTCAAATGGACTGGGTTGAGATCGGCTGTGCCTCGGGAGTAGTGTTCCATAAATGTTCCCTTTATCTCATGCGCCATGAACAGGACCGCGGTCTCTTGGCCCATCAACCCAGAGTACTTGGTTTGGGCGTCAACAAGATACTTTGCAAGATGTCGGACAGAACAGCTCACCTCGTTTCCTGCATCCCTGCGAATACAATATCCGCCTCCAATTGGTAGGCCAGCTAGTTTGGCAAATTTTGCCACACAAGCCGACACGGACTCGGCCCTTGCAGGACTCTTTGGTGATTTGAAGTCACGCCCACCAGGTTCAATGGCGAGGAAGCTGAAAACTGTCAGGACTTGTATGCATTGAACACTGGCAATACGCGTACAAGGGTTCTTCGGCAAGTGCTGGGTCTAGGGGAAGCTCTGCTCGACGATCAGCGACTAGTTCTGCGGTGGTCTGAGCAAATGGTATCACTTAGATTTGGTCCATAGGTAAATTAGAAGGTACATACCTTATACTTGGTCAAGAATGCGCCTCGCAGAAAAAGATCGGCGATTACATAAGTCACAACATCGAATATCATGTTGTGACCCTTCATCACGGTCTCGAAGTTAAAGATTTGCTCCTTTGCCTGCTCCTTGTTGTGACCCTGTTCTCGAACTTCAGTATGGGCCATGCGCGTCGAGTAATTCTGGACATACCTTGAAATTCGTCAAGTGGATTTCTACCCTCCATTTTGCTGGGCCGAGACAGAAAATTCGAATGTGTCGAAGTCTGAAGTACTTTTTTTTTGGTTGGGGGTCAGTGGTGATTTTTCCGACCCAGGGCATGATGACCTACGAGCCCTGCTTCCAGATACTCCTTACATGACGGCCCTAGGGTGGAGGGTCGGCAGCTTGTGTAGAACGGAAAAAGCAATTTGAGCATTCCTTGTATGTTTGGGTGTCGCCCAGCTGTATCATCTAACGCCTTGTTCAGCATAAGGTGGATTTCAGCGCGGCCAAAGTAAAGCCGGCGATCATAGGTACGATCCAGGTTGAAGTCCCTGGTAACTAGAAAGGTTTTGGTGAGATATTAGTATTGCTTTTAAAAGCTGATGGCAGACTTACGCCGCGCGACCACGTCTGAAAGCTTTTCAAAGAGGTTCATGCGAGTCATCACCACCATACCACAGGCATCGCCAGTGCCAGAGTCGCGACAATGTCGTACTATCGCATGCACGAATAGGGAGAACCACCCGATTAGTGTGCGCGCCTTGACTACTTTGCGGCCTGGGAGCGGAGCTGTATTGACCACCTGTGATTCTGTATGAGACGAAATCGGCCTTGAAGGACGCGTGTGACTCACCAAAAATTTCAAAAACTTGGGAGCCCATTCGAGGACGACGTCTGCATGCCACACCTCGTTGGGTGGAATCCTCGGGCAGTGCTGATTCATCATGAAGTGATAGGCCCTCGACATGCGTTTACGAGCTTGCTGGCGCTTTGTAGATTCACGACTCTGAACAGTAGCGACCCATTCGTCCATCTCCTTTTGCGTTTCGGCGATGTGGCCCTCGAGGCCATCTGGGTGCTCAGCTGCCAGCGCAAAAAAACGTTGCGCAAGTTTAAACGTAGGCTTGGGGTTTGTGCCTGCATCGATGACGTCCTGTGGGACTTCTTGAGGTCCCTTTGTTCTTTTGAGGAGCTCGCTGAGGGGGACGGGAACTCGAACGGCGTAGGAGGGTGGTGGAAGAGGAGGGACAGGGTCTCCTGGAGGACGGGAAAGGATGTCTTCAACAAGGCGTTCGTGGTTCATGCGATAGGCTATTGAATGCTGCCCATCCCTTATGTGGACGCCTTCGACGCTGGCCTGAGGAACGGTACCGCGGCCTCGAAAGCCAGGGCCCGAGTATAAACGACGCTGCCCATCTGGCCCTAGAGGAAGATCCATGGTGGTAGTCGTGGTGGTGGACGGGAGCAAGGAACAGCTTGTTGGGGGGAGAAGCAACAGTAAATTGAATTCATGGGGACTCGATGCTTCTAATCTACTGCATGTCACTCAACTCCAACTGACGATCTGTTGAGAAGCCATTTTCAAGTTACAATTGCTGATTGCGTGTAAAAGAACAAAGTACGAATAGCTATGGAATGTGTGCTTCTAATATATGCATGATCTGAGGAGACGATGTGACCAGAGAAAGACGAATGCAAAAAGAAAAACGAGTGCAATGCAGAGGGACAGGAGTTACGCGCTGGATGACATGAAGACTGTAGAAACGTTGGTATGAGTAGAAAATTCGCATAAAGAGAAGCATATATGCGTACGCGGATCGAGCTGCAGAAGTAGTCTAGCGACCTGGAGAGACGCCTCGAGCTGTTTCGAGCGTTCGACAGAGAGCTGGAGCTCGAGTTCGAGTTGCTTGGTACGTTCTACGGAGAGCGAAAGTTCAATCTTCTTTTGCTTGATCTTCTCTCTTTCCAGGGAAAGAGAAAGCTGCCGCATTCGAACGAGTGCCGTTTCCACAGCAGGCGCAGAGAATTTGACGACTTTGGTGGGAGGAGGCACATCCGCTGCAGGTTCGTCGTCGGCGGCGGCTGTATCTTTTTCTTTGCCTGTCTTCTTCATCTTCTTGTACAGAGTCCTCGCCCCGATCTTGGTATTTGGATGCGAAGTTTTGGCGTTTTCTTTTCCATTCGAGCTGTTGGTTGGTTCGGCGGTGTCCTTTTCATGCGAGTCGTCAGTAGCTTTGCGTTTTTCGCGTGCCTTGCTGGTGGTAGGACGGGTATCTTTCTTATTTGACTTCTTGCGGCTGGTGGTAGGGCGAGTATCTTTCTGGGGAGCGTTGTTGGTGGTCGGAGAAGCGGTGGCAGCAGGGCGAGGGGAGGCTGAAGGAGAGGAAGCAGGAGAAGATTCTGTGCTGCTGATGATTCTGTAGATGCGTTTCTTTACGTTCGAGGCCCCTGGCATCGCCGGCATGATGGTGGCAAGAGACAAGCCGTGTTGTCACTTGTGTGACGCCCGACATTGAAATATATGACGACGCGACGCGTCCGTCTCACGTGTGCACCTGCAGGGTCACAAACAAATTGGGCACGCCGGATGTGACGCTGAGCACGCTACAGCCTGAGTTGTCATAAAAGAAAGGTTCAATTATATTACAACCCCTCGGCGCCATCCCGAGTGAGGTGGTCGATGGTGACCGCTGACAGCAGCAGAGACGTCGGAGTATTATAGTCGGTTCGGAAATGGTGTCCGATACATGTTTCTCGTGGTGTGGTATTGACAAGCACAGGTAGAGGGACACACACGGGGAAGAACGGGTATAATGTATATTGGTGGGCGTGTAGGACATAAGCGTGTTACGCATCCCATACAGTCCAAGAAAAAGGATTGAAACCGTCACAGAGGGCCGACCCACGGCGGTCACACCCCTTCGCCCGACGATTCCCACCAGCAACGGTCACAGGACACTATCCAAGTGTCAAGCCGATGGTGGGGAGTTGAAGGGTGTCGACGACGGCTGGGGTGGTGTAACGGTTTAGCTGGAGGTGGTGTTGAGAGGGTGCCAGCTGGTCTGGGATAGCACGTCAACCGACGGCTGGAGGTAGCCTATGTGGGTATTATGAGCACGCGAGTGATGGGTTGCGTACCTTGAGAGGACAGTCGACCACGAGTGCGTGAGGATGAGCATCGACAGTGGTTGGTGGCGGCGTCTACGTGGGTTGTTGTGAGCATGCAAATTGAACGTTTACTGTATATACATACCTGTGCCCGTGGGAAGAGGAATGACAACGATTCAAGGCAGGGTCGGGCCTTGTTGTGAGTCGCGTTCGAATGTAAGTTTACGCGTCGTGTACTCGTCCACGACACGGTCTGTTAGACATGAGTGTGACATTTTCATTGCCAGGAAAAAGTGATGAAATGTCACGAACGTAGTCACGGGTGACGCTGATGGTATTCTCAAAGTCCCCGTCGCCCCTCGTTCGAGACCCCGCTGTGAAATTCTCCGGGGGCAAAGGCAGGCAACGTAGCCAGCGGAAGCTGAAGCAAGGGAATAGCAGCCGTAGTGTACGGGGTAGAAGCAGGGGCGGCGGTCAAGGCGGGAAGGCAGTGACGACATAGTGGTCTCGTGATGGTCGCACCTAGGCGCGTGATAAGACGCGTCCGCCATCCACCGAAGTCAGACTGGACGCGAGGAGAGGTCTGGGCTCTGACGCCGATGCGGACACAGCACAGTACAGCCTGAGTTGTAATAAAAGGAAGGTTCAATGCGCTGTCCGCATGCCGTGTGTAAGGTGGTCGATGGTGACCGCTCGCAACAGCAGAGACGACGGGGTAGTGTAGTCGGGTTGGGAATAGTGCCCGATACGTGTTTCTTGTGAGAGATCGTGGTGTGGTGTTGGGAAGCACAGGTGGAGGGACACACACGGGTATAATATCGTGTTACATGAACGTGTTTATGCATCCCATACAGTCCAAGAAAAAGGATTGAAACCATCACGGCGGTCACACCCCCCCTTCTGCCCACCAGCAACGGTCACAAAGCACTATCCAACGTGTCGAGCCGAGAAGTTGAAGGGTGTCCAGGTGAGTGTCGATGGGCGGTCCGGGATATCAGGTCAACGACGGCTCGCAGTAGTGTATGTGGGTATTGTGAGCACACGAGCGTTGGGTTGCGTACCTTGACCTTGACAGAACTGTCGACCACAAGTACGTGAGGAGAGCAACGCCGACGTCTACGTGGGTTGTTGTGAGCATGCAAATTGAAGGATTATGACAGTCATCGAAACATACCTGTGCCCGTGGTAGAAGTAGGTTGAGTGACCTCGTGTGCAAATGGAAGTTTACGCGTCGTGTACTTGCGAACTATGATGTGTGTGTGACGTTTTCATTGCTGGTGAAAAGTGATGAAATGTCACGAACGTACTGCATAGTCACGGCTGGCGCTAATGGTATCGTCAAAGTCCCCGTCGCCCGTCGCCTCGAGATTCAAGACTCTGCTGTGAAACTGGCACTTTATGCATTGCCCCTAGAATCCCGAACTCGGGTCTCTGAGAGCATACGCAGAGAACGGTACGCTGAGTCCTGCAACGACCGCTTGTGTCGGGCCAAGTGCCAGCGGGATGGGTCCAGCTGAAGTCGAGCCGAACTCTGTGCGGTGTTGACGGTGAGGGCGTAGGAGGCGAATCAACAGACGTTACACACCCAAAATTTGGTAGCCGGGCCCACTGAGAGACAGCGGAGGCCGAGCCTGAAGCAAAGGATTAGCAGCAGCAGTGTAAGGCGTAGAAGCAGGGGCGGCGGTCAAGGCGGGAAGTTGCGGGAAGATAGTGACGACATGGCAGAAGTGGTCTCGTGATGGTCGCATCTAGGCGCGTGATAAAACACGTCTGCCATCCACCGAAGTCAGACTGGACGCGAGGAGAGGTCTGGCACCGGTCCGAGAAGCCTTGCGTAAGATTTGACGTCGAGAAATGACCTGGAAGTGTTGAGGGTCCCGGCACCGGTCCGATATAGCTGATGTAAAATGACAAATGTCGTGAAATTGTCGTGAAAATTGTCGTGAAACCGCCGCAAAACAGCCAACATACCCGCAATGGGATTCCTAGACTCTAAGGGCGTGGGTTCGAATCCCACTCTCATCAGCTACCTTTTTCCCTCTCAAAGTTGTGCCCATTTTGACTTTGTGGCCACCAGTACGACGATTTTTGACCTCGGAAGATTGTGTGGCGCGTTCTATGATGATGTGACATAACTTCCGATTCCGACGTGTTGCCCTCCGGCTCCGGAAGTTGTGAGGAGTATTAAGAAGGTACGGCGCCATTTGCAGCTCAGCCAGCTCTTGACAGGGCCCCGCCAACATTGAGGTAACTGTATATAACATCGGGAAGGTTATCCTGGAGTAGCAATGGGTACATGTGAAGAATGTGCTGAACTGGGCGTAAAACTTTCATTCTTGACAACCCGCCTTATAATAGCCAATGCAACGTCGAAACATCCGTAACACTATCTACATCTGCACTAGAATACACATTACAACCCAGAAGTGAATGCGAGTCGGGTGTTTGAAGACTGAGCGGTGGATTATCTGCGGCCTTGCTTTTAATCGACCTTGCAATGCGTGTACGTCTGGAACTATGTATTCTGCCGTCTGCATAGGCTCTATCGAGAATGACAATAACCAGTTGAAATCAACCTAATTTCTATTCCTTCTCGCAGTGGCTCGTCGAAGTTGTACGATGAACTTCGACACTAGAAGCTTGACAGACAATTATATACATAGCTCCAGACACATACACCGAAACCGAAGGCATCACCTGGGACCAACTGCCCTTGACAAGTTGGATGATATATCACAACATCCACGAGGTAAGTAAGTGTTGTGGAAATGGAGGCAAAATGAGTGTAAATGCAGGTCGGGCAAGGGGGGAGAGACAATATCGGAGTAGGGAAATAAAGACTTGGCCAGCACCAACTGAGTAGCTCCTGAAATATCTTTAAAGAGAACACCCCACCCGAGTCGTGAGCGTGCTTACAGCGGCCAATCCAACCAGGTATAGTCTCGTCGAGACCTTCGTACAAAAGGAGTGCAATCCAGTGACGTTCGGGGCATCCAGTATGGCGAAGATGACCGTCGTGACAAGCAAGCTCCCGAGTCCCAAGCCCGGCCGCTCCTTCACGCGCAGACAAGATACCGATTCCAAATGCACAAACTTCTGGTGGCGAGTCCGTATGTACTATGGGGACTTTCGCGTTCAGTTTA
This sequence comes from Tephrocybe rancida, assembly GCA_018858115.1. Classification (NCBI taxonomy): domain Eukaryota; kingdom Fungi; phylum Basidiomycota; class Agaricomycetes; order Agaricales; family Lyophyllaceae; genus Tephrocybe; species Tephrocybe rancida. Next base: position 96,606 of record JABCKT010006442.1, on the reverse strand, counting down.
TTGGAGGACTCCGAGAAATGTGTTACTATGTTACTATATTGATATCTACCTCCGCTAACAAGTAGCTAAGGACACTTTCAAAGAAAGAGCCTCGATAGACCTAGAGAGTTACAGAGCATCTTGTTATGTGCGCGCCTGATATTTTACAGATATTTCTTGACAAGCCAACAGGCGATACAAAGTGGCTATTTTCGTCATTACGACCATACCAATCGCCACCGGCCTCGTCAAATATCCTCAGCAACTGGTGACAATGGGGCGTCGGGTGGCCTATTACATGTGGGGGAAGAACATGTCATTTTTCAAGCGTAATAGTTGGTAATAGGTGAATCGGCAGAATTTCTTGAGGGTCTCCGCGTCAAGCTTGTGCCAAGCTGAAGTAGAGCCTACAGAGCTCTACAGAGATGAAGTGGGAGGGAGGACAGGAAGGCGTGAGAAGGGCGGTCTGAGTAACTGCAAATATTTGTACGCTTGTATCGATTCCTAACAACTTCGACGTTCACCACCTTTGTACACGATGGCCGTATCTACAATAACTTCAGGGTCACTTCCAAAGGCCAAACCTGATCTTACATGGACGAAGAAACCGACGTCGCCCCTTGCCATATTTTTCTGGAGGAGGAGGATGTGGTTCGAGTCCACCTTCGTGCTCAGCATGCTCGAGCCCTGGGAAAAGGTCTTACTTGGTGCGTCAAACGCCAGCTGCGTGGTCCATTGAAGTTTGTGACTGAGAATATCCTTTAGTGACCTTGTTTTTCGTTTCATTTGTTTTGGTGATGACGGGCATCTTCAAATATCTCCCCTCGCACGCCTCCCTTATGCGACGCCGCGCGGTATACTATCTATGGGGTCAAGAAGGCGATGAGCGGCTCCTGTGGCAGTGGCTGGGCCTGGGAGTGTCAGCGTCATCTGGTGCGTCGTCTGGAATGTACAAGGAGTTGTGATACCCTGCCGGTGTGGATTGCCTGAGTACGTCGTCAGTTTCATTCCTTGAAATAATGCCAATGAATCTCAGTTACAGATATATCAAAAGGAATAATGCTATCAACATAGAATATATGTATACCGTGATACCCTAATAACCAAAGTATCTGTGGAGCCAGAGTATGTGGACAGACGACGAGGCCTTTTCGTTCATAGGATGCTTTCTCCCTCGAAGAATATGATCCTCAGCAACCTCAGGCCACTGACTACTTGGCCCGCCTGAATTTACATTCGACTCACGAAGAGAAACCGACTTCAACGTGCTTACCAACTTGACATTGGCACCCTTCTGCGGCTCCTCTGAATTACGGACTTGCTGCGTAAACTCTTTTTCATTCCAATGAATCACGATTCTCTCAAAATCGTCATAATGACCTCAAGTATTAGACTATTGTTGAGTGCCGGGGCCCGTAAAGCCGACCCCTATTTCCGACATGTAGAATCTGCGCTGTCAGAGCCTATGTAAAACATTCTTGCATTGGAGGGTGTAAAAGTTTCTCCTTGACGCGGGCTGTATATTCTCCCTTGCAATTTTTTGTGCACTTCCGCTCCTCGATCACTCGGGGCCCGGCCGTCGATTTCGCTCAGGCGTGCAGCCGGGGTTGATGCTGGATAACATCTTGGTTAGGAACAGGCAGGGCTACAAAATATACAATGTACACAGGTTTGAAGATGATGTCGAGAATGAAGAATGATACGGTGCGGATGGGGGGGAGTGAGTGAGTGCAATAATAATAAAAACAGGAGAGGTCGTGTATGTATGTAAATCTATGTGGGGGGGAGTAATACATGCCTCGCGAGTAGCGGACAATAAAACAACGGGAGAAATGACCGTGATAGTGGATAAGGACAGAATAAGGATAGAGCAAGCAATATGACACAAGGGTGCAGACCGGCTACAACCCAAATACTCTGCAAAACAAGAACATCAGCTTCCCAATATCGAAGAGAAAATAAGACAAACGCACTCTTCATGCATCTCAATTCCACCCACTTGATCCCGTCTCCCAGGATCGATGGCCGCCACCGCCCTGCTCACGTCGTCGCCAAGCCCAGCCGGGCCACACACTCCAACAAGCATACCACTGACACGGCCCTCGTCCCTCGCGTCTTCCCCAAGGGTGACCGCGCGAGACAGCGCCGTCTCCAAAGACTTGACGATCTTGGGACGGCCCGCACTCAGCGTCAGGCACTGGTGGGCGATGGGCGGGCGGGGCTTCTCGCCCCCGGGCGGCGCACGAGTGTAGTGCACAGCGATGTGTATCGGTGTGTAGACGCTCTCCTGGATCATGGACACGAGTCGGGGGAGGAGCGGGTGCAGCGCGGCGGGGTCTTGCACGGACCAGATGAGCGTGATGGTCTTGACGCGCGAGCGCCCGGCGAGGTCTTGACGGATGAGGTCCTGGATCGCGGAGAGAGCGAAGGTGATGCCGGAGCCGCCGACGATGAAGACGGCAGCAGAGTAAGAGGCAAAGATGGCGTGGCCGGGGCCGCCTAGATAATTACGAGGCTGAGTGAGCTCAGAAAGTAACGAGAAAAGTAGGGAACGCACCATATGGGCCCTCGATCATTACTTTGACGTGCCGTCCTTGGCCCGCCTCGGTGTACCCGCTGCTCTTCGCCATTTCATACAGCTTCCCTGTCCAGTTCCCACTCTTCTTGATCATGAGCACAAGACCCTCCTCCCCATCCGCCACACTAGCGATCGTGAACGGATGCACCTCTGTCCAGCCGAACCAACCGACACCGAAAGAGAGTACACGCAGACGGACGTGCTGCCCAGCACGCCAGCCGCCGTTGATGTAGGGCACCTCAACACGTGTGGTATTCATCTCAGGGAGGGGTCGAATGACGGCAGTAGAAAATCGGGTCTTAATCATGCGGCAGACGTGGTCAAGACCATAGATACCGATGCAGGCTGCCATCCAGGGCATGGTGGAAGGCTGGTGCTTCCAGATCTGTTTGACGGGTTAATGGGCATGCGTAGTAAGAAAGGGTGGAAGACGTACGGAAGGAATGAGGATAGAGATACCAATGATGTGGGTGAGAAACATTATATTGTGGAACCTGTTCCGCCAGAAACTGAGGGTGAAGAAGAACATGCAGTCGAGAGCAACAAGGGCGATGAGGGCCCATATGCGTTGGGGCTTCCTGATCGACTGCTGGAAGGTACCGGAAATGGACCACTTGTAGACTGGGTAACATGAGTAAGATCTGGTAAGGGAAGAGGGATGAGGACTTACAATAGCCCAGGGTGTGGATGTTCACGGCGATGACGAGGAGGCGGCCGATGAAACGATGCAGGTAATTGAGCTTGGTAGATCATTAATTTATGAACTCGGAAATGAGACGGCAGTGGCTCACCTTTTCGTAAGTAAAGCCAATCAACGAACCCAGGATATTGTTCTTGGTCGCTAGTGCAACGACCAATGGAAGCTGTGTTGCGGCCAACCAACCCGTGCGCACGGGATCTGAGAACGGACTGGACTTGTAGAAACCAGCGTAACTCAGAACTGCGAAGTAGAAGGTCATGACAGCAGCCTGGGAAACTGAAAATCCTGGGGAGAGGCGGATACGGTGAAGTATGACAAGCTTCCGCAGGAAGGCAGGACATGTAGCGATATGAGGGGGAAACTTGAACTCGGTTTGGGCTTGGTGCCCCTCATTCTCATTCTTCTTTGCATGAGAGTAAAGAGTGTGAGAATCGTCGGTGGCGTTCTCCTTCGTCTCGCGAGGAGAACTGGCCTCAGGAGGATAGTCGTCTGGCAGGTTCTTCGTGCGCATGCGCAGTGTCCTTGCACGAGAGTGGCGGTAGGAAGTATGCCAGAAAACATGGCCAGTCAGCCAGTCAGAGGGGCGCCAAAACCGAGCAAAGGCGCGAGGGAGGCGGAGGATGACACAGAGGCCGATAGCGGTTATTAGGAAAAGAGTGACGTGGAAGACGAAGTCCTGTGCTTGCGTTGAAGAGAGCGGAGGGGTAACCGGTGTAATGGTGGTACTGGAAGGCATGGTGGGGGCGTAACTGGGTAACTGAAGGCGGCGAAACGAAAAGGATCGCTATATAAAGGCCCGGGTCTTCTAACAGATGCATGGCAAGGAATAGGCTCAGCCGCAACTTTGCTTTTTTCAGGTCATTACCAGGCGCATGTTCTCCATGAGGCTTGCGCCTGATCGCTTCTCGATCAGTACCCGATATAGTAATTTTCAAATCTTTTCACTCCTCTTCCGCGCCGCTTTTTTTTCTTCTTGCCTTTTTCGTAGCCCCCGCCTCGAAACAAACTTTTTTCTGTTCCGCTTCGAACCCCATTTTCCATTCATTCTGTCCGATAGCTGTCGGCAATCGTATGGATACGGCCAAATGGGCCATCAGCGTTCACACGAAGCCCTTGCTCAGTAACAAGTCAGGACGTTCGATGAACGGCCCCTGTAGTAACCACCTGTTGTTTTGAGCTTGAAATACGGTATGTAGGTACGAGCGCTTCTGATGGTGTGTCGAGGCGCTGTCGCGATGTTAGAGATTGAGCAGAGCGTAAGAATACTAGGCGTGGATTCGATTTTTCGTGCGATCCCCGGCCCGCGTACTTCTGTGTAGGAAGGTGGGGTACTACCTCCGAACACGAGGCAGATGAGGCGCCCACCCTGGGCAGTCCCTGGGCTGCAGTTGGTTGAAGATTGGCTGAAGATGAGTTTGCAGTGACACCTTGCTTGTTGGCGGAAGGTGATTATCAGATGAGATTACGCGGCGTTTGCGGTGTGGACGCGGCCTCAATGCAGCCTCATGTTCTCTCAACTAGGTAGCAGACTACATCGTCGCTATGCTTATCGTCTGCCGTAAAGGTCAGCTGAGTCTCAGATAATAATAAAATGGCGCCATTCACACATCTCAGCGGAAATGAACATGTTCAAGGGGATCCCCATGCCTAAGCAATTACTAAGAATGAGAATGAACTGCAGAAGATTCTCAAACAATTAGTTCAAGGACTCCCGAAGCTAAAAACCTGGCGATCTCATTGATTTCTGGTACTAACCTCAAACTATTAGTTTCGGGATGAATTTCAGAAATTTCTTAGACTACTGGTTTAAGAACGGGATTAAGAACCTCCCGAACGTGTCAATTTCTGGTGTGCATGCGAGCAGCGTTTTGGAATTCCGGTGTGGAATCCTAATCACTGGCATGACAACAGTCTTCGAGTTAGAGCGACTTCCGAACTCAGCGTCCTACACTTCATGATCGGCGTGAACGTCTAGGGAATATGAGGGCCTTGTGAGTTAAAAAGTTACGTTCATACGTCTATACTTACGGCTTCAAAGGCGTACCTGGGGATAGTATCCTAACGACCACTCGAATACCTCCACGCGTGTAGCGTGAGCCTATTCCTCAAGTAGAGGTACTCAAAGCGTCGCTCTATGAGGATAGTTAAAAAGTCGCATAGATTTTCATTAATGATACATATGTACATGACCTATTTACTCAGCATTGAAAGGTTAGACTGGCACAGGCTCCACGGATTGGCTGCTCTTGCTCAGGCCACCAGCCAGGACCGCAAGGGACGTGTGCCGCAGCTGCCCATCAACCTTCGCGGGCGCAGACTTCTTCGTGTACACCCGCAGTCCCAAGTACACGGTGTTTTCGTCAGAGGGATTAGCCGGAGGGTGAGGGACCTTCTCGGCGGCTTCACTTTCGTCTTCATCTTCATCTTGCTCGTCTGCCCCCTTGTCTTTCTCCTCCCCCCCTCCTCCTCCTTCTCCTTCACCCTCTTCATTGATAGCGTCTCCCTTCGACTTGGCGTCTTGAGCCTGGTCATCGACTGCTGACTCAGTCTTAGCTGGAGCTTCGGTTTCGGTTTCGGTGGCAGCTGAGGGATCGACTTTAGCAGTCGCGGCGTTCGCAGCCGCCAAATCCTGAGCCTCCAATTCCTTTCCCTTCAAAGCCTCCGTGGCTTTGGTGGCAGCTGAGGGATCGACTTTAGCAGTCGCGGCCTTCGCTGCCGCCAAAGCTTGAGCTTCTAATTCCTTTGCCTTCAAAACCTCCGTGGCTTTGGTCTCCAGCTCGGAAAGGTCCTGCCCGGCAATGAGGCCGAGAGAGACCGGGAGGTAGTCTGCGTCTTCACTGTAAGTTTGAATATGAGTTGGGAGAATCGTAAGCAGCTTGGACAAAACACGAACCCAGGATCGAAGTCTATTTCCGTAGTACATTAGTATAGAACAGAGCAAGGGCAATCAGATGGCGTACTGGAAGCAATAGATTGACTCTTGATTTTCTCTGTCAGGACACGCGCATAAATGCGATCCGACCAATCATCCTTTGCAGCTTCGAGGTAGTCCTACATGATAGGAAAGTGGAGTTCAAGGTGGTGAAATGAAGGAAGAAAATGTTTTTGCGTACCTCGTCTCGATGTTCGAAACGGTCGAGGCGAACCTTTTGTATCAAAACTGTGAGAAATGGTTAGGTTGTATGGATTGAAGGATACATACATGAATGACGTAATCTCCTGCTTCGAGGGATATCTCAGCGTTCACACTGCGAGAGTAAAGCAGGGACGCAGAAGACGTCGTGATCGGCTTGCTCTCCCCTTTCTTGAAAATGATGAAGTCGAAGGACCATCTTGCGCTACCAGAAATAGGTCCCCAGTATCGATCGTCCAGCTTAGAAAGAACGATGACGGCAGAAGAAGGCTCGGCGAGCGAAATGGTGACTACGGTTATGTAAGAATCACATCATAGTGGGGAGGAAAGCAGGGGAACATACAAGACACATCGCCGAAGGCCCAAGGCGCGGGCTGAGGGCGCGCGGCAACCTTTAGCCACTGAGAAGACATGATCCAGGAGGAATCGAAGAGTAGCGTCCGGTCGATTTGTGCCCAGTTCTCCAGGAAGTCCTTGTCTGATTTTCCACACGTTGTGGGTCAGCCCGAAGCCGATGTCATCAAAAGAAGGGGCTCACATTCCATGACAAACTCTCCATCATCCCCAAAGGAATGTTCCAGGAGCGGCAGCGCAGCCAGCCATTCAGATGTCCACTCCTTCGAGCCGTCAGACCATGGTCCCGTCCATTCGCACTGCCCCCATGGGTTGCGGATGACTACGAAGCGCTTGCCCTTGTACTCGACGGCACGGAGGACCGAGTAGGCGTGTCCTCCCATGAGCCCGTTCACTGTCGGCTGGGCAACACCACTGCGCGTGCTGTCGAGATTGTCGAATGCGCAGCCAAAGAGCCTATCGATATTTGCGTGCAATAATTCGTTGGTCCAGAAGGCGTCCGTGTCGAGGATGTCCTACTCATGGTCAATCTAGGGTTGTATATATACGGGGGACCGTAATTACCTTGGTGTATATGAAGCTTGTTACGCCTCTGTTGTTTTGAGTCGTTAGCACAGTCCAGGTACTGGAATAGAGTAAACATACCCAGTCAAATCTTCGATTGCTTCACCTGCCTCACCCCCACTCAAGGCGGCGTAGTTGCCGTGCAATTTAGCGAAGGCCTTCTCAATGAGGGGAACCCACGTCTCGCCATCCGTGCCTGATCTGGCAAATAACAAACTCTTTCCACTCTTCCTCGCCGACGTATTGTAGGAATCCTTGTCGTGGTGATACAATTGTCGTTCTTCATACTTGAGCTCTTCGAATTTGGGGATTGATGTGTACAGCAGACTGTTGGTTGTGTTTAGCAGATCGCAACTTGAACATCGTTCATTGGAAAGACAACGCACTCATCTACGATGACGGTGACCCATGTGGTATCGCGGAAGAATATGAAGCCATAGACGCCCACTTGTTCATCGCGCTGAAATCTTATGAGCTACGATGCTGTGAAGGGGTCCGATCACGACTCACTGCGACGCAGAACTTCTCGACGAGACCTTTGGCGGTGGACATTGTAGCCAATGCAGACAAAAACCAGCAGTCGCCCAATTGGCCTTGAACAAGGTCGTTGGAATCAGCACCATCGATGAAGAACGACGCTTTGTCGAAGATCTGAGTCGCGCGGCGGACATCGGCGGGTGCGTACCCAGTTTCGCCGGGCTGACGCAAACCATGTAGGCAACGGTCTTTATCCAGCTCAATATCGAATTCAACGTCCCTAGAGAGACATCGACTCATCAGTTGGGCGATCGACTGTCAAAAGGGAAGACTGACCGGAACTTCCGATTCTTCCTCCTACAATCAGCGGCGATCTCTGCTACTTGCGCTTTGCATTCTTGAAGGGCCTTTTCCAGTTCATCTGTGACAAGAAGCCCGCCGCGCTTTTGTTCTTGGGGGAAGTTGCCAGGGGCCTTCTTGGATACGGCTGCGTGCGCTTGGCGAGCTAGGCGCCTCTTCTCGTGCTTTGTGTGGGGCATAGTCGTGAAGAAGTTCTGGGGTATGTGATGGTGCTGGTAGTCAGTTTATAGGATTTCGGGGACCTGCGGTATCGATATCATGGCCTGTTGATTCCAGTTGATACCCACAAATCACAAAACTGATGGAGCGTACCATTTTGAATTGATGATGAATGTAAGTGACAATTCGTTCTTCGGCTGGGAAAGATGTGCTTATTCGAGTCTATGTTCTTTCCAAAGAATTCGAAGGGGGTTGACCCATAATCGAGGCCGACCTGAACATATAAGGATCTGCTGGACATTCATGCATTGGCATGACCGGGTGTTTGAATAGCAATTCAATGGACACGCACCTCATTCCAAAACCGTTGCTATCGTCTCCCGAGCGTGGTTTTCAGTCTTCCTGATACTCTGGGTTCCCTACAGGTGACTGATCTGTGTTGGATCCATTCAAGTTTCGGGCGTTGGCAGGTCGAGTGCTTGAGCAACTTTGAGGATTGTGACGGACGGAGTCAAAAACAAGCATATTTGATCCGAACACCGCCACACCTGATCAATCACTTGTCCGACTCGCCCAACATGCCATCTCCTGTTTCCTCTTCGGAGTCTTGGTCTCCTCTATGCAACGTGCTTGTCTACAAATCTACGATAAACATGAACGAATCGGAACAGGTCTAGAGAATCATCCAAAGTGACGTTTATGTATTTTTCAATGTCTATAGTCAAACCTCTACGAATAATAAAAGGTGTGCCTGGGGATAGTATCCTAACGACCACTCGAATACCTCCACGCGTGTAGCGTGAACCTATTCCTCAAGTAGACGTACTCAAAGCGCCGCTCTATGAGGATAGTTAAAAAGTCGCATTGATTTCCACTAATGATACACATGTACATGACCTATTTACTCAGCATTGAAAGGTTAGACTGACACAGGCTCCACGGATTGGCTGCTCTTGCCCAGCCCGCCAGCAAGGACCGCAAGGGACGTGTGCCGCAGCTGCCCATCAACCTTCGCGGGCGCAGACTTCTTCGTGTACACCCGCAGCCCCAAGTACACAATGTTTTCGTCAGAGAGATTAGCCGGAGGATGAGGGACCATCTCGGCATCTTCACTTTCGTCTTCTTCGTCTTCTTCGTCTTCTTCGTCTTCTTCGTCTTCCTCGTCTTCCTCGTCTTCCTCCTCGTCTTCCTCCTCGTCTTCTCCTTCTCCTTCTTCATTGATAGCCCTATCGACAGCGTCTCCCTTCGACTTGGCGCCTCGAGCCTGGTCATCGACTGCCGACTCAGTCTTAGCTGGAGCTTCGCTTTCGGTTTTGGTGGCAATTAAGAGATTGACTTTAGCAGTCGCGGCGTTCGCTGCTGCCAAATCCTGAGCCTCCAATTCCTTTGCCTTCAAACCCTCCGTGGCTTTGGTGACAGCTGAGGGATCGACTTTAGCAGTCGCGGCGTTCGCTGTCGCCAAAGCTTGAGCTTCTAATTCCTTTGCCTTCAAAACCTCCGTAGCTTTGATCTCCAGCTCTGAAAGGTCCTGCCCGGCAATGAGGCCGAGAGAGACCGGGAGGTAGTCCGCGTCTTTACTATAAGCGTGTATGTGAGTCTCGAGAGTTGTAAGCAGCTTGGACAAAACACGAACCCAGCATCGAAGTCTATTTCCGCAGTATGTTAGTAAAGAACAGGGCAAGGGAAAATCAGATGACGTACTAGAAGCAATAGATTGACTCTTGATTTTCTCTGTCAGGACACGCGCATAAACGCGATCAAACCAAAAAGCCTTTGCAGCTTCGAGGTAGTTCTACATGAGTGGAAAATAGAGTTCAAGGTGGTGAAATGAAGAAGGAAAATGTTTTTGCGTACCTTGCCTCGATGCTCGATGCGGTCGAGGCGAACCTTTTGTATCAAAACTGTGAGAAATGGTTAGGTTGTAGAAGTTGAGGGATACATACATGAACGACGTAATCTCCTGCTTCGAGGAATATCTCAGCGTTCACACTGCGAGAGTAAAGCAGGGACGCAGAAGACGTCGTGATCGGCTTGCTCTCCCCCCTCTTGAAAATGATGAAGTCGAAGGACCATTTCGCGCGACCAGAAATAGGTCCCCAGTATCGATCGTCCAGCTTAGAAAGAACGATGACGGCAGAAGAAGGCTCGACGAGCGAAATGGTGACTACGGTTATGTAAGAGTCAAATCATAGTGGAGAGGAAAGCAGGGGGACGTACAAGACACATCGCCGAAGGCCCAAGGCGCGGGCTGAGGGCGCGCGGTAACCTTTAACCACTGGGAAGACATGATCCAAGAGGAATCGAAGAGTAGCGTCCGGTCGATTTGTTCCCAGTTCTCCAGGAAATCCTTGTCTGATTTTCCACACGTTGTGGGTCAGCCCGAAGCCGATGTCATCAAAAGAAGGTGTTCACATTCCATGACAAACTCTCCATCATCCCCAAAGGAATGTTCCAGTAGCGGCAGCGCAGCCAGCCATTCAGATGTCCACTCCTTCGAGCCGTCAGACCATGGTCCCGTCCATTCAGACTTCCCCCATGGGTTGCGGATGACTACGAAGCGCTTGCCCTTGTACTCGTGGGCTCGGAGGACCGAGTAGGCGTGTCCTCCCATGAGGCCGTTCACTTTCGGCTGGGCAACACCACTGCGCGTGCTGTCGAGATTGTCGAATGAACAGCCAAAGAGCCTATCAGTATTTGCGAATAATAGTTCGTTGGTCCAGAAGGCGTCCGTGTCGAGAATGTCCTACTTATGGTCAATCTAGGCCTTTATATTACGATGCACATGAATTACCTTTGTATATACGAAGCTTGTTACGCCTCTGATGTTTTGAGCCATTAGCACGGTCCAGGTATTGGAATAGAGGAAGCACACCCAGTCAAATCTTCAATTGCTTCCCCCGCCTGACCCCCATCCAAAGCGGAGTAGTTGCCGTGCAATTTAGCGAAGGCCTTCTCAATGAGGGGAACCCATGTCTCGCCATCCGTGCCTGATCTGGCAAATAACAAACTCTTTCCACTCTTCCTCGCTGACGTATTGTAGGACTCCTTGTCGTTATGATACAATTGTTGTTCTTCAATCTTGAGCTCTTCGAATTTGGGAATTGATGTGTACAGGAGACTGTTGATTGTGTTTAGCAGATCGCAACATCATTCGTCGGAAAGACAACGCACTCATCTATGACGACGGTGACCCATGTGGTATCGCGGAAGAATATGAAGCCGTAGACGCCCACTTGTTCATCGCGCTGAAATCTTATGAGCTACGATGCTGCGAAGAGGTCCGATCACAACTCACTGCGACGCAGAACTTCTCGACGAGACCTTTGCCAGTGGACATTGTAGCCAAAGCAGACAAAAACCAGCAGTCGCCCAATTCGCCTTGAACAATGTCGTTGGAATCAGCACCATCGATGAAGAACGACGCTTTGTCGAAGATCTGAGTCGCGCGGCGGACATCGGCGGGTGTGTAAATTCGGCCGGGCTGACGCAAGCCATGCAGGCAACGGTCGTTATCCAGCTCAAGATCGAATTCAACATCCCTAGAGAGGCCATCGACTCATCAGTTGGGCGATCGACTGTCAAAAGGAATGACTGACCGGAACTTTCGATTCTTCCTCTTACAATCAGCGGCGATCTCTGCTACTTGCGCTTTGCATTCTTGGAGAGCTTTTTCTAGTTCATCTGTGACAAGAAGCCCGCCGCGCTTTTGTTCTTGGGGGAAGTTGCCAGGGACCTTCTTGGATATGGCTGCGCGCGCTTGGCGAGCTAGGCGCCTCTTCTCGTGCTTTGTGTGGGGCATAGTCGTGAAGAAGTTCTGGGGTATGTGATGGTAAGGGTGGTAGGCAATTTATACGACTGCGGGAACCTGCGCCATCGATATCACAGCCTGCTGATTCCAGTAGATACCCAAGATCACGAAACTCATGCGAGCGCCCCATTCTGAATCTAAGTGATGAAATTTCGTTCTTCTGCTGGGAAAGATGTGCCTATTCGAGTCTATGGTCTTCCCAGAGAATTCAAAGGAGGTTGACTCATAATCAAGACCAACTTGAACATGTAAGGGTCTGCTGGGCATTCACGCATCATAACCGGGTGTTTGAATAGCAATTCAGTGGACACGCACCTCATTCCAAGCATTGCTAGCGTCTCTTAAGCGCGGCGAATACTCTGAGCCCCCCACCGGCGGCTGATCTGTATTGGAAGGATCCATGCAAGTTTCCGGGCGCTGACAGGTTAAGCGCTTGAGCAACTTTGACCAATGAGAAACACGCAAATACTCTGACTTCCCCACCAGCGGCTGATCTGTGTTGGATGGATCCACCGGGCGCTGGCAGGTTAAGCGCTTGAGCAACTTTGACCAATGAGAAACAAGCAAATACTCTGACTTCCCCGTCGGCGGCTGATCTGTGTTGGATGGATACATGCAAGTTTCCGGGCGCTGGCAGGTTAAGCGCTTGAGCAACTTTGACCACGGAGAAACAAGCAGATTTATTTGACCCGAACATCGCCATAATTGACCAATCACTTCGAATTCAAGTCCAACGCTGTTTCCTCTATTCAATGTGCTTGTCTAAAAGTCTACAACAAAACATGAAAGCATCGGAACAGGTCTAGAAAGTCATCTCTAGTGATGTTTATGTATTTTCTAATGTTTATGGTCAAACCTCTACTAAGAATAAATAAGACGGGAAAAAGCAACCACGAGCGGAAACTCAACGTATGCATGGCGACAAGTCTATAGAGGCGTAAATAGATCATTACTATTACTTCATACCGATCTTAAAGTAAAGGAGGATAGCCAAGGGTCTAAATCCGTGTGAGATGGGCCTCGCAATCAGTCGCGAGCAACGTCACTGCGAGAATCAAGGCGTAAGCATCCACAGTATTTCAGGTGGGAAAAAGCGACGCACCGGCCAAAGAGCTTGACTTTCATCCAATCAGTAGCGACAAGGGTACGGTTGCGCAGGGAGAAGAGAGTGCTAAGGTAGGCGCTTCTCCAGAACAAGAAGGTCGCAACACCTCCGCTAGCAACATTGCCGTTCATAAAGGGCAGATCAGCGATGGCCTTCTCTGAGCCAATATACCTAATTACACAGACAAACAACAATCAGAGACCAAGCCGCGACATAGCAGGACTGTAACACTCACGCGAGGGATCCCTGGTGGGAGTAGTGGAACGGCCTGAGCTTGACCTTCGCCATCTGTCCCTTGGCAACCTCGATCTCATCACCGATGCGCTTGCGGTCCTCCTCGCTCGCAGTGGTGCTGAGCTCAGTCTCCAAACCAGAAACTTTTTGGTCGAGTGAGTCCTTCTTCGCCATCTGCACGAGCATACGCGCAAGATAGGCGCCTTCCTGGGATGCAACCTGCGCCGTGGGCGCATAGGCCGTCACGGAACAGTCGCCGATCGCGTAGATGCCGTCAGCGCCCTTCATGCGGAGGTAGTCTGCGGGTGATGCTTCAGATTGAGTCATGAATAGGCATAGGGAGGAAATTACCATCGACGACGATGCCGCGCCTGTTGTTCTGCTCAACGGGGAGCTTGGCCATTAAGTCATTTGTGACTTTGCGGCCCTTGTTACCACCAGCCCAGACGACCATGCCACAGGGAAGCTCCTTAATAGACTTGTCGGGCATCTGGAGGACAACACTGTTCGGCTTGACCTGAGATAGAAGTTGATGATCATATGTTTCAGGCACAGGGAGGTGAACCCACCTCCTTGACCATGGTCTTCGTCATGATGTCGATCTTGCTCTCCTTGAAGGTGGACTCGGTGTACTCGATGAGTTGCTTGCTGAACATGGGCAAGACGGAGGGCAGGGCCTCAACGAGGGTGATCTTGATCTTGCTGGCGAGTTCGGGGTACCAGTACTTCAGATCATCCTGGATGCAGACATGTGAGCGAGGGGAACAGGATCGGGGGGGACAACGGACCTCAAGGAAATCATGCAGTTCACCGCTGAGCTCGATGCCAGTTGGGCCACCACCAACGACAACCTGTGCAAGCCAAGCCCTCAATATGGCTATACATCGAAATGGTGAGAACAAGTCACATACCATGTGAAGCAGGCGTTCTTGTTCCTCGTTAGACTGTCCGGGGAATGCTGCAGTTTCAATGCCTGAAGGAGATGTTAAATTTGCTCCGCCACACAAGTTGTTCATGGAACCCACAGTCCATGAAGCGTTTTTGCATCTGGACCACGTTCAGTCGCTGGATCAATCATAGGGAAAGAAGGGAACGCACCCTTTCAGCATCAGCAAGCTCCTTCATGAAGCAGGCATGTTCTTGAACACCGGGAATTCCAAAGGTTTGCACCTCAGCGCCGACAGCCATGACGAGATAGTCATATTTGATCGTTTTTGAGGTTATTTGTCCCTGGACTTCTGAGTTATCTAGATATCGCAATTAGTATCGCGTCAACTACGAACGAATAGAGTGACCTACCAACAAATGTGACGGTCTTGTTCACGTGCTGCAGTATGGTAGTAGGTTATTCTAAGCAAAAAGTTGAGTCAATGAAAAGACAAACGACGTACATCGACCTCCTTCGCTTCAGCCTCAATAACGGATACACCGCGCGCTTTATGGCGAGTAATGTAACGCGTGGATTGGATGATGGAGCGAGGGTTGAGAGTGCCAACGGCAACACTGGGCAGCAGTGGCGTGAAAAGGAAGAAGTTTTTGGGGCTGATGACAACCTGAATATATGAAAATATGTTAAAGCGACTGGATTGAGCTATAGGCAAGAACTTACGACGTTGTATTCTGTCGTGTCAATTGTCTTAAGCAGACTTGTGGAGCCCCACCCACTGCCGAGAATGACGACGGTTTTTTTGGTATTATCGAATGGCAGCTGGGATCCTGGTGACCGTTCACGTTGTGTGATGTAGTAGAAGGTTCCAGCACCACCAAGGAGAGTAATGAGTGTTGTCCGGCCCAGAATTTGGAGGAATCCACGCCATTTCGACTGCTTGGGCGTGGGCGGTACCTTGAAAGTACATCATTGTCAGTCGGGCACGGGATCGATACAAGTACGCCCACGTCAGGATTGGCCTGAGATGCCTCGGACTGAGTCGTAAGCGTACGAGAAGGTAAGAATCTGCCCGCGTGTGATGGTCGGGGACCCAGCCTGGACTGAACCAGTGACCTCGTCAAGATTCGAGTTGCTACAACAAGAAACGTATAAGTGTCGATGGCTCTTTCCTCAAAACCAAATAAAACCTACCCGGGCGGTTGAGCTGCATGGTTGGAAAATGGGGACCAGTGGCAGCAGGGAAAGAGGGATACTACGGAACAGACACAGTCCGACGGTTTTCTGCCTTCGGAGAATACGGAGTTGCGATCTTGGCGACATGCCCCTGAGACGAGAAAACTTTACACCGCTTGGTAGATTTCCCACGTGGAATTGCCTTATTCGGCATCGAGAAAATCACTCCTGCCAAATCATTTGTGCTATCGTCCAATCACCAATCATTTCCTCAGCTTTGCCACTGGGAGCAGCCCTGAGCTCATGTCTTCTTATGGTAGCCACGTTCTTTGACGCGTATTGGACGCCCGTCGACGCCACAGCCGATAACACAGGCTCAAAGAACGATTTCACGCAACCGATACCTACATATGCCAACAGTCAATAGGGCTCCCTCTCGGTCTTCGGTCCCTCGGACTATAACGCGAACCGTACACGCCCGAAAACCAATCGTCGATGGCGATATTTATCGACTCCGTGGCGGAATGATGCTCCAAGTCGACTAACTCAAGAGCGGCTATAATCCTTTTGCTTCCGTCACCATGTCGCGCGTCCTGTGCTCATGCCTTGAGCGCTTGCCAGAGCCGGGTGCCCGTGACCATATTGGGCATTGCATCCTGCCTTCGGATTGTCAACTCGCACCTGATTATCCAAAGACAAGATGTCCTTTCGAGGATCTTGTCCGTTCTCGCTGGCCTCGAGCCCTGACTCCACAGCATCCAACAGAACACACAGGGTTACACGATAACCGATTGATTATTGGCTCACCTGCATCTAAAAAGCCTATTTCAACTCCTTCATAGTGCCACCATGAATGCAGAGAAATGCACCAAATTCATTTCAGATTTAGCAGAAGGATGAGCGGTCAAGATAGCCCATTGGTTTGCTTCTCAGAGCCTTCTCTTGTGTTGTTAAACTCGCCACTGAATTCTCCTGTTGTGCAGACCGACGCCGATCGTACTCGGTCTTCGACGTGTCTGTCAGGGTCTACGTACGTAGACGAACATGATTGATGCTCTGCCACCAACACTAAGTATTCTTACAGGACTGTACCTCTTCTTGTCAACATGATGTTTGCCAGGTGAATACCTACCCAGCTCACGCAGCCGGGATACTTCGCGTACAACGTTATTAAATTTGATTCAGCACATGGTACAGGCAAGACAAGCCTGCCAAAACGTGGTTGGTGGAAAGGTTTTGATCGTGAATGTTACAGAACCAAATTGCAGGACCGCCAGAGCCAGAGCCGAGCAATAATCAGAGGAAAGAGTAATCCGTATAACCTCTGGCTCGAGGAGTCTCGCAGATTCTAGTTAATTACGTGCTTCTGTTGGTTAACATTAATGAAGTGGGCATCAAGTGGCTCCACTATAGATGCCACAAAATTGTCATTAAAGCCCCATATGTCTTCTCTTGGTGTCTCCACAGCCACCATGCGAATAAAATGTTTAAACCTACCTGAATGACGCGTCAAGACGTTGAACTCAAGCTTAAAATGGTTGAACATTGATCATGGCGGCGAGCACTTGATCGTGATGGACGCGTCGACAGAGACAAATTGCACCAAATAGCTGTTCAACTACAGTCGTTTGTCGAGCTCTAGTGCACAACCGGTCATGGCTTCAATTCTTTCAGATCGCCAGCGAAACGACCTGTCAGCTCTCAGCCCAGATACCATTTCTTTCTTCTAATCTAATTCGTCTAGTTAGCCATAAATCCATCCTAAACTATCTCCATATCACGGGCTTCTCTAAAACATGCGACTCATTACGGCAAGAGGTGCCGGATCTTGTAGGTGCAGCCTAGAACCCTTACATTCATTGGCGTTTATATAGGCTTCCAGGCCGACTTTATTCCAGATACCGATTCAAGCACGAATAATCTATTGGTGAAGAAATGGACGAGCGTGATTCGTATGCAGCGGAAGGTAATCACGGGTGTCATGAACTTGGCGATGGTCACTGACCGTATCCAAAGATTCTAGAGCTCGAAGCACGCCTTGCGTCAGCCCAAGAAGAGCTGAACACGTTCTCGAAAGATGGCGCCAAGCGAACGAACAAGGATTGGCTTCCCAGCACTGCTCCAAAGCGAAGCCTCGTTGGCCATCGAGATAAGGTTAACGCGGTCAGTTTCTACCCGCTTTACTCGATTCTAGCGTCAGCATCGGTGGATGCTACTGTGAAGATCTGGGATTGGGAAACGGGCGAATTGGAGAGGACACTCAAGGGGCACACGAAGTCAGTTACAGACTGTGATTTCAATTCAGATGGCAAGCTGCTGGGTGCGGTCGTTGCTCGTTTCTGTGCGACCAACGTTAACGAATGAAACAGCGACTTGCTCTCATGATCTCTTCATCAAGCTGTGGAATGTCGCCGAAGAATATATGAATTTTGCGACCTTGCGCGGGCACGAGCATTCAATATCATCTATACGCTTCATACCAGGTAACACACGCCTTGTATCCTCGAGCCGAGATCAGGCAGTGAGAGTCTGGGACGTTCAGACCAGGTGCGTCGAACGATCTTTGAATTAAGCACGATATCCTTACTCTAGTAATAGTCATTGCATCAAAGTGATACGGGCACACGAAGAATGGGTTCGTTGTGCACTTCCAAGTCTCGACGGGAAGCTGCTCTTAACCTGCTCTGATGATCATGTTTGGCAGCTTCACTCCTAAACCGAGTTTAACTGTTTGACAATGTTTTCAGACTGCTCGCATAACCGATATTGAATCCGGGACAATGAAGGTTGAGATGCGAGGTCACGACAATCGTGTAGAGAGCGCCGTCTTTGTACCAGCTGCATCTATCCCTGCAGTCCGAGAACTTGTCGCACAGGTACAATTTTGGAACTCGCACTGCCCTTCTACATCCGCTCATCAGCCTCGCTTTCCATAGCCGGTAAATGCCTTGTCCTCGAAAGTCGACTCTCTTGCCATGTCCTTCGTAATGACAGCTTCGCGTGATAAAACAATCAAACTCTGGGATTCTATTCGTGGCCTTTGCTTGTGGACATTTGTGAGTCTACTTACATATTGTGCCCTAGTCTACCACCCTTCGCCTAATCTCATATCAGGTCGGACACGACGGATGGGTGCAAGCTCTGACTTTCCACCCAGATGGCAGGCATCTGTTGTCAGTCGGTGATGACCACATGATGCGAATTTGGGACCTCAGCACCGGGCGTTGTACGAGGAAAAGTACGAACGGCACGCCTTTCTCGTGATTTCCTGCTACTGACTTGATCAACCCAGTTGAAGCTCATAAACCTTTCACACAATGTATCTCCTGGGGCCATGTTCCCATCAAGGAAGGCCAATCCGACGATTTGGAAAGGTCTGTCAATGTCATTGCTACTGGAGGAACGGACCAGGTAGGTCTTGCGTTCTTTTGATATTCGAGCCTTTGACTTGACGCAATCTTTCAGCTGGTCAAAATATGGTGTCCATAAGGTATACCATATCGATCGCGTCTGCTGCCTTTCCGTCGCATTTATTTTTTATCTGGTCACCCTACATCTTGTCTCAGTTTTCACCTGCCATTCGCTTTCCGTCCGGTCATTGAGTTCTTTCGCTAGTTCTATCGCTTTTGAGAGGATGGAGCTCCTAACACACCATATAAATATAAATAATTCATGTAATTCATGGAGAATTAATTCGAGACCGGCTGATCGAATGCGTAGGCCCCTGGTCTTCAGTGAACAAGTGTGAGTTTCTGATTCGCAGTGTTTGGGGCAATGGGCCGGCGCCCTCAGAATCAAGAGTTGCCGATGACGACATTTGCTAACTTTGTGGTGAATTTACTATGATCCTTCGAATATAAATGATGATCGATGTTCCCTCATCTCGGCCTCATACATCCATGGTTGAACATGGACTCGTTGTTCCTCCCTTTCCCCTCTCTCCTCCTCCCCGGATATATTCATCTGTACAACTCAGACCAATCACCATACACATCTCATATGCTCAGGTATCTTGAATCTACACCCAAACCCGATTGATATCATGGCCTCGTCGTCTCAGTTTGGACGCGGCCACAACTCAATTACAAAGCAGCCTTTTTGCTTCCGTCGCCATGTCGCGCGTCTTGCGCCATGCCTTGGAGCGCTCACCAGATTCAGGCATCCGCTTTGAAATTGGAACCAGTGCATCCGGGCTTCGGATTCAAGTCAACTTGCACCTGGTTATCCGAACGACAGGACATTCAGAGAACCTTGTCCGTTCTAGCTGACCTCGAGCTCTGAATCCAAACCACAACATTCACAGTATACACAGGATCAGCTTCCACGGTGTCCGATTGTTCGCTCACCTCCATCACTATATTCCATTTGTCTACGCTCGGTTCCAGTGCCACCACGGAATCGGAGAAATTGCACGGCTCCTCTGCTGTTAATCTCTTCACACATCCCTTGAGATTGATGGAACAACCCCTCGGTGAGTTTCGCCACGGACTTCACGCGATGCAGACGCTTCTCCAACGGGTGTCACAAGGACGTAGCCAAGGTCGAAGGGACACAAAGGCTTGGAAGCCCAGCTCAAACCTCTGCACCCAATTCCATGAGGCAGTAGATGTTCACCACAAATCACGTTGCGACTCCGTCATCTTGTGACTCGTTGTATTCAAGCACCGGAAATTTTTCTGATCACGCATTTGCGGGGTGTGGAAGGGTATTGAAAGGATTATTCGTCTTGGCAAGATCGCTTCACACTGAAAAGACGCCCAGGAACTTGTTTTCTATGTATGCGCAGACTCCAAAGCTTGTTTACCAAGGAGCCAAGAAATCCAGTGCCACCTGTTAGCTCCCTTTATCCAGAATTTTTGATCTTTACCTTCCGACGTTGAGGCATCAGCGGCCCACCCTTCCCGCCGCTCCCGTCCAAACCACCAAGCGTCGCTCCCTACTGTTTGCTCCTACAAGTCTCTTTTTCGCATACTAGTAACGCCTGTTTGGTCGGGATCGACCAGCCACCTGACACGCTAGACTTCACCAAATCAAAATGCCCGGACCGCCTTCTCGGAATTCAAGTCAAGGCTGCAGCTGTCGCGAAGTACAAAAGGACTGGAATTGCTGAAATGCTAATCACTGCATATTGACTGATATTCGAGATGCATAAGGCCTTTACCTCTCTCGCTGTGCTGGCTTCTGCCGCCACCGTCTTCGCCTGCAACGCGTACAACAAGGGCCTCCCGACCCCGACTGGCACCGTTGTCCTCTCGAAAGTGCAGACCGTCGCCGCGGGCCAAACTTTCGATTGCGGCTGGAAGAAGTACGGTGAGCCTTCCCTGTCTACACCTCCGCGGTAATGACTTGAGCTGACTCGCGTGCGTATGACAGAACGAGCCTCCGGATCGTGCAATGAACAATCCGAGGGTGATTGGGAGGATGCTGTCTTCTACCTCCAGGCGGGCGCGTCGTTAAACAACTGTATCATCGGCAAGAACCAGGCAGAGGGTGTTCACTGCAATGGAAGTATGTTGTTCTCGTTTCTTTCGCTGGTCGCAATCAGTTGACCCTTATGTTAGATTGCTTCTTGAACTTCGTCTGGTTCGAAGATGTCTGTGAAGATGCTATCACGTTCGTTGACTTTCCCAACCCACTTTATGAGGCTCACATATTTTCTCTAGCATCAAGAACGACAAGGCTGGCCAGGAGAGTTGGATCGTTGGCGGTGTGTTAAATTGACACCGTTCTTGCATAAACCGACTCTTATATTCTGATCAGGTGGTGCCTACAAAGCTGGCGACAAGATCGTCCAACATAACGGATGCGGAACCGTGTAAGCTTTTCCGTTCATGTGCTATGCACGGACCTTGGGTTCTCATGTGGTGGATAGTAACATCATCAACTTCTACGCCAATGACTACGGCAAATTGTACAGGTATGTATTGTCTACACTGACTTCAGGCCAGAATTGACCCTTTCGCTTGGCAGGTCTTGTGGCAACGTACGTTTTTCTATCCACAGCTTCTGGGATACACGCCAACATGAACTCATGATTCTTTGATACAGTGTAGCTCCCAATGCAAGGTAGGAGCTGGATGTTATGGATTGTCAAAGTGGAATTAACGCTTTCTTTATTAGCGGAATGTCTACATCGAGGGTGTTGAGGCCCGTAACGGTAAGTTCCTTTTGCGCATACTCGCCTTGAAAGGTGCTTAATACTCATGCTACTCAGGTGGAGAACTCGCCGGCATCAATCTTAACTACGGTGACACTGCCACGATCAAGGATGCTTGCTACGGTTCGTTATTTTGCCCAACTAGCACGACTTCGACCCTAATAAGCCTAAAGATACTGCTCACCCTTGCGTGTTCTACAATGGCTGGTAAATTTGCTATTGTGCGACGTCCTTGGAAATTTGTTGACACTTTTCCTACTGTAGCGCTGGCGGATGCGAACCCACCAAGGCTGGTTACTGCTCTGGTTGAGGAAGATGATGTTAAAATATTCGTCCGGAAGGGTGGACTCGGTCATCATGTAAACAACGATAGCCGGATTTTGTTTCAATGCGATTGTTATACGATATCACAACTCCGCGCAGAACTTTGAAGTGAAGACTAATTTTAAAACGCGTCTTTTTCTGCGGGAGTCCTAGGACCTAATTGAGTGAATGCGTTGTTTATAACATTGTGCCCCCGGGCTGGGATGTCCAGTATCTCCCACGTGCGGCTCACGCGTCTTGCCTCCGTTTATTTCCCACAATACCTGTCACCAAGTTAGCTGCAGCGCAGACTCCCCTGTAGCTTGGATTCTATGGACCCCTACACGCCTAGGACTCGTGCGAGCACTCGTAAGAAGAACCTTACCCTTTCGGCGAAGGAATACACCAAGGTTAGCTCAGTGGAGAAAGAGAAAGAGTTGAACCACCATTCATGTTGTATAATAGATCACTGGCACGATCGCGTCTGTTCGAAGAAGTATAGACCCAAGGGACGACGTACACGAAGAACCTGAAATATCTGCGCGTCCTTCGCGTGAAAGTCGCTCCAAAGGTGCACATCTTTGCTACAATTGATTTCTATGGCTCAGTTTGTATGTGTAGCTCATAACGAACCTTCATTTATTGCGGAAACTTCTTTCGTCCGGGCGCCTCTGAATTCTCGAGTGAGCTCGGTTGGTGTTGTGCCGAAGTCAAAAGGAAAGGCGAAGCAACATGACTCTCTTGATCGTGTGCCATTAGAGATCCAGGAGGCATTGATACTGGAGGATCTACTTTATGTTCTAATGGTGCGTCTCTTCAATAGCTCTTCATGCTGGTATTGTGCCGATTTCTTTTATATCAAGGGTATTGAAGGGACCTATGTCACATTTCATCCTGACTACTCTCCGGAGGACGACGACCCTTTGCAAGGAATTCGCTTTATAGTCGCAGCGTCGCTCGGTGTGTTTAGCATTGGCCATTCCCACAAAAGCAGATCTAATTTCCATGTTAGATTCATCATTGCGCGATCTCGTGGAACGCGTCTTGCCTTTGGGAACCTATTATACTGCGATTTCCTCCTTCATTGAGCTGAGAAGTCACCTCGATTTTGGTCTAGTAAATCACGCGTTGTGTGCTGCCATCCGAGAGATGCTGAAGGTCTGCCAGCCTGCATTCTGTGTTGGCTCTGGACTAATCGTCTAGGTCTAGGACTATCAAACTCTACTATCCCAACTCGAACACGCCTTCAACACATCGCCGGACTTCTCACTCCAGAAGTTGTGGTTCTATGTACATCCCACCATACATACCCTGTCACTCATATATCAACTTGTTCTTGAACTTGGCACTGCCGACGACCCACCAAACGACCTATCATCCGACGAAT
The DNA here is from genome assembly GCA_018858115.1 of Tephrocybe rancida. Lineage (NCBI taxonomy): Eukaryota > Fungi > Basidiomycota > Agaricomycetes > Agaricales > Lyophyllaceae > Tephrocybe > Tephrocybe rancida. Next base: position 73,246 of record JABCKT010006442.1, on the reverse strand, counting down.
CTCCATCGACCTCCGATGCGGAAGAAGAGGCCCGAAACGAGGCTCTTGGGCTCGGTGGGGCCAAACTCAAAGCTGTCCTTTCGGAAATCAACAAAGGAGATGTGGACGTCACTGGAGGCAGCGGGATCGCCGTCAAAGGTGGAGAGGTCATAACAATCATCTACGAGAGGATGCAGAACATGTCTGGGGACCCCACCGCAAACACCCTCTATGGCACCTTACTCAAATCGGCGGGGAAGCCGTACGTATCAATGCTGAGGGTGTGGATTACTACAGGGCGGCTGGATGATCCATATGAAGAGCTTCTTTTGAAGGAAAGCAAGTTCATTGATAGAGGTATTCTGGCAATGGACTACACAGACGAATATTGGGAGAAGAGATATACTGTACGCTTCACTACCTCATTTGTCTCCTTTCTGCTAATACAAGACCAGCTTCGTGATGGTTCCACTTTGGGTTCGTCTAAGCGACAAACAGGGCTGCCACCTCCACGGACAGTTACTGGTCGTCTTCCAGGCGGAGCATGTGTACCACCACTCTTAGAAGGATGGAAGCACAAGATATTGCTCGCAGGAAAATATCTCAACGTCATCCGAGAATGTGGAATTGAGATTACCCATGGGCAAGATCGAGCAATTTTGGATGATCTGTCAATGGATGACGAGAAGTAGGTTGATTTGTTGATGAAGGCTTTCTTTACTAAGAGTGTTTAATTGCGCAGGTTCTACAAGTTTCTAGAAGATGCATACTCACACGCGAACCGGACACTGCTTCAGCTCCTCCTTCGAGACCAACAACTTATACCTCGTCTCCGATCACTCAAGCGCTACTTTTTCCTCTCGCAGTCTTCTTTCCTTACCCACTTCCTGGACTTGTCGGCCGCCGAGCTTAGAAAACCCTCTAAATCAGTCTCCATTGTAAAGTTACAAAGTCTACTGGACCTAGCCTTGAATACGGACGCCTCTGGGGAGGATGTACTCTTCCGCGAAGACCTCAAAGTAACGATGTCGGAAAATGGGTTATATGAGTTCCTCCTTAAGATTATCGGTCTTAGTGGGGTTATAGGTGAAGACGAAGGGGGGCATGGGCACGATGAGCCTAAGAAGGAGAAAGAGAGGGATGATAAAAAGGTCTTGTCAGGTACGTTCTCTCCGATGCGCGATTGCACTTGTAGTGAACACTCCCTCTCACAGCTAACGATGCTCTCGCACTCGATTACGCTGTCAAATTCCCGCTGTCGCTCGTGATTTCCCGCAAGACTATCCTACGATATCAGCTCCTCTTCCGATTCCTTCTCCACCTCAAGCACGTAGAGCAGTCGCTTGCGTCAATGTGGATAGAGCAGAAAACCACTCCGTGGCGCCGACCCCTGCCTGAACACCAAGACTTCAACAGATGGCGCTTGAGGGTGTGCCTTCTTCGGGCTCGCATGCTGTCGTTCGTCCAGCAGATATTGGCGTTTACAACGTTCGAAGTGCTCGAACCGAATTGGCGCGCGTTGGAGCTGAAGCTGGATAAGGTTACAACTGTGGATCAGCTATTAAGGGACCATGTGGACTTTTTGGATACGTGTCTCAAAGAGTGTATGCTGACAAGTTCGAAACTACTGAAGGTTTTTACTGCTACCTCCCTTTGGCTTGTAACATGCTGACAAGAGGCCAGGCGTACTCACGTCTGATCGTTACGTGTTCAACATTTGCATTGTATGCTGGGTCCTTCTCCAAATCAGCAAACCAGGCCATTGCGTCTTTGGAGACGCCAGAAGGCGACCTTGGTATGGCGAAGAGATGGGACATTCTGGGCAAATTTGAGACCAACTTTAACCATTGGTAGGTCTCGTGATTTCTTCCACCGATCTGTACAAGTGTTGATGACTGAATTTCGTGGCCAGGTTTCAGGTAAGAACCCGCCCAGTCTGTGCATTACGGAGCGATGAACTAACTTGTTATGAAGGTACACCTTGACTGTGTGCAATTCTATGCTTCCAGCGAAAATGTTTCGCTGTTACCATTGGTTGTACGCCTAAATAGTGTGAAAGCTACATCTTAGATCACAGTAAGTCTCTTCTCATCTTTGCACTACCCCGAGTAACGCACATTCTCACATTCATTTTGAAGCCCTCTTGTATGCTAGACGGATACGTCATTGCTTGCAAAGTTGCGTTGCAGTCACGGTCGCGATAAACGGGAAGATTCGCAATAGGCCCCTAAGCACCGATTCAAATCACCCGAGAGCTTCTACCGCTCATTGATCGTGAGAAATGTGGCCCCCTCCAGTCTAACTGTCCAAGGTTCAACGCTGTTCCCGCGCCTTTTTCAAATAACTCCTTTTGCGGCCAATCTCAGCTGACGTTGACGTATGCATCTTAACCTGAGTCCTGATTGTTGTCTTTATGTAAGTACTTACTATGCTATGCTATAAGTAGAGCGAATGGACATTTCATATCGTTTCATCGGCACTAATGAGGAGAGTCTTTTACTCGACTGTACTGTTTTCAGGCGCTTGTCTTGCGGCGTTTTACGACGACCTCAACAACTTTCCAGGGACTCGATATGACTTCATTGTTGTCGGAGGTAAACTTGATCTACCCGTTCCAATTCGCGTTGACCGAGTTCCAGGGGGTACTGCTGGAAATGTAGTAGCAAACAGGTTGTCAGAAAACCTGAAGTGGAAAGTCCTGGTTGTCGAAGCTGGTCCATCGTCAGTGGTTTTCAACCTGTTCGATTAGATGGAATCCATATTTATATCTCTCTAAGCAACGAAGGAATCCTCGACTCGATAGTTCCGTTTTTCTCCATCTCTCTCCCAGGCTCTGTTTATGACTGGAATTTTACCACAACCCCTCAAGCTGCCTTGAATGGCCGCAGGCTCAATTATCCCCGAGGTCGCATTCTCGGCGGTACAAGTTCCATCAGTAAGGGACTCAGCTTAGTTTTGTATTGTCGTCTCATCTTTCTTTGGGCGACTAGACACCATGTTCTATACACGAGGTTCCTCTTCTGACTTTGATCGGTTTGCCAATGTGACTGGCGATTCTGGATGGTCTTGGGATCAAGTGCAACCTTATATACAGAAGGTCAGCTCGCATCTCTATACAGAGTTATCCCATCGATATCCTCCCATCAGAACGAACGATGGACTCCGCCAGCGGACAGGCACGACCCGAACGGTCAATTTGACCCTTCTGTGCATGGATTCGAAGGCATAAACTCAGTCAGTTTGACTGGATATCCCCTAGCAATCGGAACTCGCATCGTACAAGCAACGAAAGAATTGGGAAGGGAATTTCCTTTCAACAGAGACATGAACTCTGGAAACCCTATAGGATTTGGTATCCGAGTTTATCTCCCAATGAACAAGTGGCAGAGTATGCTTACCTCCCGCCTTATAGGATGGCTACAGTCGACGATAAAGGGAGGAGAGCGAAGCAGCTCTGCCACCTCGTATCTCGCTCCTGAAGTGCTCAAGACTCGACCCAATTTAGATGTCCTTCTAAACACGCATGTCACTCGCATAATGGACAAGCATGGTTCGTTTCGATGGGTTGAACTTGGTCGAGATCGGACAGGTGAATATTCACTCGTGAGCTCGCCTACTCCTGCTGAAGTAGCTACAATATAAGCTGCCCGACGCGTGATTGCTGCATCCAAAGAGGTCATCTTATCCGCTGGTACAATTGGAACACCACATATTTTGCTCAACTCCGGCATCGGCCAAGCGTCAGCACTACGGAAACTGGGGATTACGCCTGTTCTCGACATTCACGACGTTGGCAAGAATTTGCAAGATCAACCTGCAATAACAAGTACTTGGTTTGTCAACTCTAATGATACTCTTGATAGGTGAGTTACTTTCACTGTCAACTGGTCTAGATCGTAGTTTCAAATGCGGCCTGTATCGCAGCCTGCTAGACCCAGCGGTTGCCGCAAAATATCTGGAACAATGGAAGAAAACCGAGACTGGGCCTTTAGTCGATTCCGGTTGTTCTCATCTTGGTTTCTCGCGTCTGCCTGATGGCTCATCCATCTTTGAAACCTCGTCCGATCCTTCATCAGGAACTAATTCACCCCACATTGAATTCGTCGTAACGGTTCGTACCTACTTCATGCTGTCTCTCCTCAGTAATGACTTGATTTTCAGAACGGCGGAAGAGGTGATTTACCTGGGAACTTCATCGGCATAACCAATGTCGTTGTTTCACCGATGAGTCGTGGGTATTTCTTCTGCCAATACACCCGCCCCACTAAGGATCGGCTACCACCCAGGCGGTAGTGTCAGTTTGAAATCCTCTGACCCCTTTGATTACCCCCTCATCGACCTTGGACTCCTGACTGCTGAATTCGATAGATTCGCATTACGCGAGGCGGTGAAGAGCTCTCGGAGATTCTTGACCGCCCCGGTATGGAATGATTATATTGTTGGGCCTGCGGGGGCAATAGGCAACGCGATAACAGATGAAGAGCTGGACGAATATATTCTTCGAGCCGCAGAACATGCTGCCCATGCCGTAGGCACTGCTGCAATGTCCGCGAAGGCCTCGAAATACGGCGTCGTTGACCCAGACTTACGTATCAAGGGCGCTGAAGGACTTCGAGTTGTAGATGCTTCTGTCATGGTAAAACATTATTAGTGGGCGTAACACCATCTGACCCTTCAATCGTAGCCCTTTGTTCCTGCGGGGCATACACAAGCGCCCACATACATTATAGCGGAACGTGCATCAGACCTCATCAGAGACGCCTGGGCTCAGCGATAATTGATGTGTTGGTCAACCGTTGGCAAGGAACTATGAAGGAGCAATTTTATAAGTAGTGTGTCATACATACATCGTCAGGAGGAAGAGTAGGCTGCCGTGTTCATTGAGCATAAGAAATTGATGCCAATCGTAGCTGTTATGTACATTCGTGTGGCGCATCAGAGTACTAGACACAAAATTTAAACGGACCCTTGTGATCCGTGGAGCGACATGAGGTTCACGGTGTCCTTTAGTGTGGCGAGAGAGAAATTTCCTTGTACAAGAAATATTGTATTAGCTGGGTACACGAACTGCGGCGCTGTGAATATGTGACGTCCCTCGAAAAAGTGTACTCACAGAGATACGTGTATATACCGTGTGTATGATACGGTAAGTGATATCCGTCGGCACTAGCTGTAGCCTGTAAGACAAGATTGATGAACTACCATGCTAGTGAGTAACGAGTCTGAATTCTTAGTTTTATCTTGACACAGAGTTCATTTACTTGCAGGATCATATAGGCAGCTCCCGGATCGACAAGGATTGTCAAGATATGCCGAAGCCTGAACTTCTCTTGCTGTCTGTCATCTAAGGCCTTGATCACCTGCAAGTGTTTCCTGTTAAGAAGTTGAAGCGTCAGTGATTGATTGATATTATCAAGTATTAGGCAAACTGGACGCACCACAAAGTCCAGCCAAAGTAAGCTGTCGTTGTCATATTTGTTGCAAGCGATAGAACAAGGGATGCCGTGTATAAGGCAAGCATTGCCGCAGAGCCGCCCTGTGTATACAGGGCATATCCGGCGGGGATGGTCGCATAAATCTCGTACGCCAGTGATGATGCTGTCAGACTTTCTTCAGCCTACACACAGGGAATCGTATCGCCAGCGAAACTCACCGAATGCCGACACACACAAGGAAACGGAAAGGTATAACGCCCATCTATGCCTTTGAAAAATAACCCATGCACGCCAAATGATGAAAGCATCGTTGAAGCTGGCTATCGGAAAATTAATACGTTCCGAAGTTGTAGACGTTCTAGGACAATTCTAAGACGTAGCTAGGAACTCACGGGCAGTTTTGTAGCCATGATCCTGCGTTGTTGAAGGGCTTGATACTGGAATTATACACAATCCGGCGTTGTTCCAGAGGCATGCCGGCATGGCCCATGAATTATATATGCAACGACAACGGAGGGAGATAGCTGTGTATGGCCTCCACCCTGAAAATGACCAAGCCAAACGTAGATAGCATCAACAAAATACAACCACTGGTAGGGGTTTGTTGCTGATGCCTGATATCAAATTTCAGTACTCGATGGGGTGCATACAAAACTGTCACGGTACCCAGTGATGTTGCATATTACCAGGGCAGTCATTGGTGCTAGAACCACTGCGTCAAAGCTTAGTTGTTGAAGAGTTCAAAGATATGCGATCATGAGTTAAAACCTCACCATACCAGACTGAAAGTCGCTGCATTGATCAAGTCATAGAGTATAATTCTACCAGATTTCTGGAGAAGCGAACGCTCTTCGGGTGTCATGAGTGGGGTGAGTTTTAGCAGTGGGGCGATCGTCGAATACCTGGAGTCTTTGTGGGCTTTGGGGGGAAGTTGTTGTACTTCTTGGTTGCCTGGGCGTCTGCACTGTGGTATCATGATATCAGTGTTGTTCAGCACACTGGCACAAAAAAAAGTCGAAGAGGCGGTGGAAAGGTTGTCGCAAAACACGAAGATGTCTCCCCGATCGTCGTAACTGGACGTGCTTAATCTCGGCTTAGAGGAGTCGCGACTCCGGGACGAAACATCAGTGAGACTTGCCCTCGAAGAGCCGCAGGACACTGGTATAAATAACCTAGCTGTAAGTACTTTAAGGGAGTGGGAGCGACGAGAACCTTCCCACGCAAAGCCCATCCATGAGGCGCAGTAGAAGCCTATTAGCGAAGATCTAGTTGCTCGAAGTTGACTCGGTGCCCGTTAGGCCGTGCTGTGCCAGGGCCATGGCGCAAAAATAGTTTCAAACTTCCTACCCTGCTCTATTGTGATCGTCCGAGGTCAGCGGAAGTATTGGAGCGCAAGCCTTATGCTGATATGGAAACTCGTGCCAACAAGTACTCAAGATTATGGAGGATGATCGGCAGCTGTGACACAGGCGCTCAGTCGCGATGACTCACAGTTGCAGCAGCCGACCCGTCATGAAATATACTAGACAGACAAATCAATCCATTTCTCCTTCATATATGTTTGTATAAGTTTCTACCAGCGCCCCAAGGCACGGAGCCCAGCAATTTAGAGCTCCTTTAATCTAAATCTTCTGCGGCCTTCATTCTCGCTGAACCGAGAACTACTCGCCATTCACAAGGTCCTTCAGTATCGGCCGGCCTTTGAACAGTCCTGAACCAGATTTTGGTGTTCTCATCTTCTTGAGAGGATGTCCAAATTCGGCGTTTTCATTTTCAGTCATGGTTGCGGCGAGACGTTTATGAGAAGGCGTTGTGGGCGGGCTAGCCATCGTGGAGTGAAGTAGATGGGCATCAGCAGGCAGCTGCAAGATCCATCCGCGAGTATCCATAAGTTCAAAGAATTCTGAAAGTAGAGCGGCTTCTTGGAGAGTTTTCCTCGAGCCGATTATGATCAACTTTGATCGTGCGCGTGTAAAGGAGACGTTCATCCTTCGCCAATCTTTGACCAAATCGCCGACCTGAAGAGCTAATGAGCCTGTGTAATAGGAGCGCAATGATGTTACGAACAGTGCCCGCGTCATTCGATCGGACCATCGAGATGATAATACAATCTTTGTCTCGTCCTTGACTTCGATCTGCAGTCAAAATTTCGATGTCCTTGTGATGCAGCAGTTGATGCGTCAGAAGCTTGACCTGTTGTCTATACAGAGTGATGACGCCAATCTGATCTTCTCGAATCCCGGATCCTGTAAGGCTTTCGCATATCTGACGGACGAGCTCTGCTTCAACCTTGTTTTCCACCAGATCGCCTACACGCGAGTCACGCGCTGGGAGATTATCCGTATCCACGAAAACAGCCTTGCAACTATTTGTCTCGTCCATTAGCGATAGTCCTCGAGACAATTTCGATTCGCTCACCTTTCAGACATTAGCGTCTCCATCCAACATACATCGGAACACAAGGGCGACAGATTCTTCAAATGTAGGGTTTGCAAGAACGCCCGATTTGGTAGAGTCAGACTCTGCCTTGCGACGAACTTCGAGCCGCAGCGAAGGCGGTCCCCGTAAATAAGCTTGTTCGAAAGAAGCATGATATCTTCGTTCATGCGATACTGGTGTGTCAAATCGACGACAGCATGCGGGTGCGCGTCCGAAAGGCGGCGGAAAAGCGACACGTCCAGGCCACCCTTCCGTGCAGCTGGGTTGCGAACCTGCCTTAAATATTAGCACAGATCCAAGGAAGTGATACAATCTGAGTTTACAAGTGGCGGCAGTTGGAAATGATCTCCTACAAGGACGAAGGTATCTGCATATCGAAGGGGTCCTAGACATGTGGGGAGGGTGATTTGCGAGGCTTCATCGACGATGCAATAATCGAATTTCCGGCGAGTGAAGAGCCCACTACGATAGATATGTAAGAGATATTGACCAGGGAGACAAATCGGAGGCTTACTGGTCGATCGATAGGCAGGTTGTCGCGACCACTGGAGGCGACATCAACTGATGTTCCAGCTGCGCGATGGTTGTGGGCGCTCGCCGATTTGCAAGAGTGTATTTGTGCACGTCGGGGTGAATCTATCATGAGAAATTTTGAGAAACTCGTCCCAACGTCAGAAATGACAAACATACTTTATCGATGTTCCCAAGGCGCAGGATACTGAAGTCGGCATCCAACAATTTGGCCAGAATGGTGTCCACTGCAGAATGCGTATAAGAAGTCAAGAGCACCGTCTTCCCCATAGCCACCATAGTCTTGATCATTGCAGCGATCACCGTCGTCTTGCCTGTACCGGGCATGCCGAGGATGAGCGCATAGTCATGCGCCGATAGCACTTTGCTCATTGCTTGAGCTTGGTTGGCGTTGAGGTGTGCAGAGTGTTTTGACAAAGAAGCCGTGAATTCGGGTGGATGTTCATCAAAAACGGGATATTTCATATCAACGACCAGTTCAAGGCGACGAGTGTCACCCTCGGCGTAGAAAAGCTGGGCAAGATTGTCGCGAACCCTCCCCATAGCAGCGAACAGCTCGTCTTTGTCGATACGAAAGATGACCGGGGAACCACGAGTCGAAGTTGCTGGCAAGCGTTTCAAGATGCTCTCAATGGTCAACTTGTGATCAACGCCAAGGACAACCTCTGTCTGCGTAAGGCTGATTATAAACCCACGAGCAAGCGCCAACAGAGTTGGCTCAACAGAAACCGTGATAGCATCGCCAATGTTGATATGTCCATTCAGAAGGGATTCAGCTTCATTTGATCTTCTTGTGAACCGATAGGTGAATCGATGGATCTTGCTTTCGGCTGCTCCTGTCGTTGGTGGAGGAATGAAGGAAGTGTCAAGGACCATGGAGCTGAAACAGCGCCCCTTCAGCTCTCGGTCGGCCGCACTCATTGTCCACAGCTCCTTCTTGAAACGAACAAGATCTTGTTCCTCCAGAGCAACAAGTGCTTCCCACTGTTTGAAGAATTGTGCTCGGGGTGGCGTGAGATGGGATGTTTTGAGATCGTAAATATCTGCAATAGGAGAAGAGGTATCCTCGACATTCTCAATGGCCTAGGAGTCTTGTCAGGACGTTCTGGAGTCAAAAGTTTGCGTCTTACCTTGCGGTACAGCATGCAAGCGTCGATCGCGTAACACCTCTTACACGTCCGTTCATCATCGATTGTTGGAGGCAAGAATGGTTCGGGCAGAGGGTTAGGGCCTTTGTCTGACTCGGATTTTCTGTTTCTCCTCATCATGTAGCTCGCCATCTCATTCCTAGCGATGATGAGGCCACGTATCTCATTGCGACTGGTGGGTACCCTCGTCACCTCTTCGCTCTGCGTATAATACAAGAGGCCCGACGAGACCTCGACGCCATAGCGCTCGGCGGCAAGGAGGGTGTAAAGCATGGTTTGAGCACGATGCTCCATTCCCGCGACAGCACGTCCCGTCTTGATTTCTAGAGGCTTGGGCCCACCCGATATGACCGGTACGGCAAACGGAGGGTTGGGGTCGGAGATGACGGCTTGGACAGTCGCATCGAGCTTGCCTTTGATGCCATAGGTGGGCGACCATATATCCTCTTCAATGTCGAGGAGTTCAGAGACAGCAAGTAAGGAGTCTCCCTGCTTGTTGGTAGAACGGGTGTTGGTGAGGATAGCGTTGGGCTGTGTTCCGCTGTCAGTGAGATGCTGGAGCGACTTTTGGGCAGACTTACTTTCGGAAAGTTAGAGATGTATCGTTCCGAGAATACGAGCAGTCCTTTGGCCCTAGTTGTGACTTCACGTTTGGCCTGGTCGATCGTCACGTCGATCTTGATGAGCTCGTTGAGTCCTTTCAAAATGACTTCGTCGATCTTTTCGTCGACCCAAGTCGTCTCCCATCGTCCTTCGCTCAGGCACGATTGCATGACCTCATGAAGCATGTTTCCCCAGACAAGGGCGGGTGTGGTGTCGCTGGTGGAACGAACGAGGTTGGATAGTAGCGGTTTACGTCGGCATTGAGAAGCATTGGAAAGAGCGGTCGCGGTGAGAAGTAGATCGGGATGGAGAATGAGGAGATTCGATTTCGCGGTGATTGTGATAGACAGAGTGATCAAGGAGGAGGAAGTTGTAGCGAGGTTGAAGGTTCCCAGAACATTGATGATGTCGCCAACGCGGATGTCTATTGTTGTCCAGTCATCGCGTAGAATGACTTTGCGTCGCTGATTGCTAGGGTCAACCTTTACAATCAAGTTCTATCGAGGTGTTAACACGTGGTTTCGTGGTCGCAAAGCGAAAAGTACCTTTTGGAAATAGCCACTTGATTCTAAGGAGATTGATTCAACTATACATCGTGTACATGTCTCGGGAACATATAGTGGGGAAGATGGTATATTAAACTATAGAATTGCACGTCAGCAGGAAAGGACAGTTCATGAGCCGATGCTCACTTTTTTCTTGAGAGGAGATTTCTTGGGGGTAAGAATATCTGATGCTGTGTCGTCCCAATCCCAGTCCTCAGCACCTTCTAGGAGAGCAGTCATATCGACATCACCAGCAGAGAATATTTTGGAAGGAGACGGCGCCAAAACCTTGCCTCTCTGAGTGGCCCTGGGATGTCGCGTCGGTGTGAGAATTTGATTTTTAATTGGCTTTTGTGGTGAAGGGTCTGGGGTGGGCACGGCAGTCCAAAACGGGTCGTCTAAATTGCCCAGTAGATCAGCCATAAAAGCTGCTTCGTCTACTGCGGAATGAGTGATAGGTGGCATCTGGGGCGACGGAGCTGCTGTCAGGCTTTGGAGGTCGATGGCAGGAAGGCTGAAACATACCGTGGAGCGTCACACCGCTTTGCTCTACGCCACACTTTAGAGTGGCAGGATATAACGTCCTCTTGATGACGTGCGTTCTGCACAGCGCACTTGGTGTTCTGGGATTGGTGTGTCAGTTACGATGGAACAACACGGTCACGAGGGGCCAAACCTTGACGCGTCGAAATTCCCACGAACGCGACTGACCAGGATCTATCATCTTATCCATGGGCTTCGTCTCTTGTCCGCCTCATAATATATCCAAGGAATATGTATCTCGACCTAAAGCTCGCGCTTCTTAGAAGGAATTGAACTCACTTGCCGAGTTCGATGAATACCTTCCTTTTCGCTGAAAAACGATCTTTGTAAATCTAAAAATACATTAATATTTATTTAATTTCTTTCGCACTGGTACACTGACAGTAACAGCTAAGTACAAATACATTTCAGCGTGTTGTAAGAGTCTGAGCGATCAAGTATGCAAGTTCTTCAGATGTAGATGGTGTAGGGGGTGGTGCAAGGCAAAGAATAATGATCGATAAAAAGTGCTGGTCAAGCATGAGTGCAGCCCTAAGACTGCCTGGACTCGAAAAGGCCTGGATGACAAACCGGAAGAAGAGGCCAAACACATTACCTTCATGAGCTGGATGTTCTAGATCCATTGCTTCACTAAACGCGGCTGCAAGTTGCCGATCCGAAGCTCCAGGCGATAAACTGAAAGGATGATTAAGTGGTATAGCTTTGACGTAGAATACGGAGCTTACTTCAACGCAGGAATGGTGCAGTACAAAATTCGAGACATGATGCGGTATTGATCTCCGTGAGGGACCCTCCCGAGCGTCGAAATCAAGGCATCCCAAAAAGCACCGCCGCGTGCCAGGAATGTGAAGATTCGTGAATACGCCCAGAATCGAATATCCTCGATTAAGTGGTCCAGGCCAATCCTGCAGATTGTTTGTGAGCGTAACTCACAAGACACAGAACCTCCACTCACCTCGAGAATTCTATCAGGTCAAAACAAACGCTACGCAAGTCTGCTCTCACGGGGTCCTGCTTCAGGATCTCGTCGATCCTGAGGATCCTTGACTGAAGCCTTTCCTCCAAATACAGAAGCTCTCCAGGACGCAAATAGGCGATGACCTTCCATAATGTCTGGCGTTCCTCGGGCGGGCAATCTTCTAACCGGTCAAGATAGTCAGAGTCTTGGCCAAACTTGAATATCCGGAGGAGGTGATCCGCGAGGGGGCTCTTCATCGCACACATAGCAAGTAGGAAGGAGTCGACGGCGACCCGATGTGACTTCTTTTCTGAAAAAGACAGTCGGAAAATGAAGATTGCTAGCGGAATCGATGATGCAAATTTGGCTTCCTCTCCAACAGGAGTGCTTGCTGTTGGCTTTTGGCTGGAGTATATTAGTCATTGGGACGCACATCTTGAGAAAGCTGAAAACTCACCCTTCGCTGTCTAAATCCAGAATTTGGAACAGGAAGGCTCCGAAATCCTCATAATCGAAATCCTCGTCAAGAGCCCGCATCAACTGATGTGTCTCTCGAATGTTGATTTGGATCATCACCAGCTCGAGGGCTTCCTTGCGGATGGAAGCTGGGTAAATGCCTGGTCTAGGTAGGGATTTCAACAAAACCGCATCATGAGGTAGGGTTCGATACATACCTGGTAAACTCGAGTATCTCGCTATACATGCGTTGACCATCATCCTCAGTCTGTTCTACATGCCGTCCATGAGGGAATATGCTTCGATATGTCGACATCCTCCGTTTGATAATGATGTTATCGATCCCAAAGACAGCGACACTCCCAATTGCCTTGATAACTCTCCCAGTAAGCACGCCGGGTCCAGGAACGGTGCTTCCAGAGCTCTCTGTGCATAACGAGTCGCCAGCAGTGGTCACAATGGATTCTCTCGAAGGCGACGATTGCAGAGTCGAGGATTTGTGGGAGCTAGAAGATTTTCGGCGACTCCAACGTCGACTCTCTCTTCGATCTGATGTGGTCGCAGTTTCATCTGGTGACAGAGGAGAAGAAATTTCTAAAGGTGAAGAGATTTCTGCAGGAGGTGTGTAGACGTAACCAGCGGAGTCCTGTGAGTTTTGGGAGCTGTGTGTGCGGGAGGATTTTCCGGATAAACGGCGAAGATTAAGGACCATGTCTCAACAACCCCGGAGTTGAACCTGGCCTTAGCAGCCTTATACAATCCTGCGTGAGGCTGTGAGCGAGAAGATTGGTATTCTCCACTGTTTCTGATGGACCTGGCCTGCGTTGATTAACAGTGTATACATGATGAGGACTGATATCAGGAAAGAGAACAGGCAGAGTTTGAACATATGCCGATCTCTCAGGGCAACAGAATTCTTCTTACGCATCTGACGTTTGCAGGCGTATGATTGCGCATTTCGCTATCCGCAAGTGCCGCCTCGGGCAGAATGGCGGTGTCAAGGCAGTGTACACCTCATGGTTCTACGCAGCTCAATGTTTTATCGCCGACCAACAGGGAACTTGGGAGCAAAACTTGGCAAGGGAGGGAAAAAAGGGAGAGGATCGATGTCAGGCAAAAGGCTGTTTCAGCGGTGGGCATTGGCAAGAGCCTTGGACTGCGAGCAGACTTTTCCCACCATTCCACCAAGTGACAACCATCTTTGTATCTTATCGTTGTCAAACACAAAACGCGTTCGACGATATATATATCCACCACACTCAGTCAAACCATGGGTTTGTTTCCTCTTTTGTTGCCATTGAATACGCTTCGCAAACGTCGTTGATTCTGAACAGAGTTGAATGTTAACCAAACTTGAGGATACCCGCGTCAAACCCGCGCCTACCAAAGCTCAAAACCACGATTCATCAGCTACCTACTCACAGGAAGCTGTAAACAGTCAATTTGATGCTCACACTTGTTAACACTCCATATACATATCACTTGGATTGAACTGACTGGCCGTCGCAGCAGGTCTGACCCTTCTCAGCCTGAGTGCGCAGCGATAAGACGCGCATTAGGCATCATTTCGAAGCTTTTTTCATGCCGTAAGATTGTAGTAAAGGGACTCTTTATATTCGAACTGTCCATGGCATCTAATTCCTTCACGGCTCTCACTGGTACCACATCAATGCGTGCAATGAATTTGCTCTGGTGGTGCTTGTCGATTTCGGGATGGGCATTGATTCCTACTGCGGCTCTCATTCACGATGGTCTTGACAACCTACCAGGCAGCGAGTACGACTTCATTGTCGTTGGAGGTAAGGTGCCGTATCTCAGGTACTCCAGTCTCGTCGACATTGACCTATCCAATTGCAGGGGGCACGGCGGGAAACGTTATTGCCAATCGATTGACAGAGCAGCCCGAATGGAGGGTGCTTGTTATTGAGAGCGGGCCATCGTAAGCAGGTCATCCTCGAGCTCCACCTTCTTTTGATACTTAGCTCTGCAACAGTCATCGAGATGTTATTAACAGCGAGGTTCCATTTCTCTATCCAAACCTTCAGAGAACGATGTATGATTGGAACTACACCTCTACACCACAACGTGCCCTTGGTGGCCGCATTGTCAACCTTCCAAGGGGGCATATCCTCGGTGGGAGCAGTTCAATAAGTACGTCATATCGCCCATGAGTACCACTTGAAGCTTGAGCCTTCTTAGACGCGATGTTCTACACCCGTGGTTCCTCCTCTGATTTTGACAGGTATGCCAAGGAGACAGGAGATCCTGGTTGGTCGTGGAAGAGCTTGCAAACCTACATCAGAAAGGTAGGAGTAACGCTGTATCTTATGCTTTCCTTCCCTGCTTACCGTCAAGTTGCACAGAATGAGAAATGGATGGAACCTGTTGATAGACACAACACCACTGGCCAATTCGACCCTTCGGTGCACAGCGTCACAGGTATCAACGCCGTCAGCCTAGCTGGATATCCCCAGATTACCGACCCGCGCGTTCTGGCGACGACGATGGACGCGCCGGATGAGTTTCCTTTCAACCAAGACATGAATTCTGGGAGCCCAATCGGAGTTGGTGTGCCAGGTTCTCCGTTTTCACGGGGCTGAATCATTTCTGACAGAAGACTAGGGTGGCTACAATCCACAATCAAGCGAGGCAGAAGGAGCAGCTCGGCTTCATCCTATCTCTCGCCCAAGTACTTGGGTAGGCCGAATTTGGATATTCTAGTTAATGCCCGTGTTACGCGTGTTCTTCCAACCGGCCAACGCAGCTCGGGTTCCCAGCATGCTTTCAGAACTGTGGAGATCGCACAGAGTTCTACTGGTCCGAGTAATTCGTCTGAATCTGCCGCTGGAAACTGACTTAATTTCACACATAAACTGTAGGAGTTCGCAAGCAAGTGACTGCTTCGAAGGAGGTCATTCTATCTGCAGGCACTATAGGCACTCCACATATTTTGTTGTCCTCCGGGATTGGGGATACGTCCGAACTCGAGGCAGCGGGAGTGGAGCCTGCCCTTCACCTTCCTGATGTAGGCAAGAACCTTCAGGAGCACCCACTTATACAAAGCTTCTGGTCCGTCAACTCCAATGATACATCCACTCTGTAGGTTATTTCGGGACGACAGCCAATATCAGCGCCAGAAGCTGAACACCAGAAGCTAAACATGTTTCTCCCGTAGATATCCTCGTGATGCAGACGTCGCCACACAAAATCTGAATCAGTGGAAGGAGACACACACAGGGCCTTTTGTTGTGAATGGCGCGACACATCTCATCTATAATCGACTTCCGAACGATTCGGGCATTCTGAACCGATACGGAGACCCAAGTTCGGGAGATAACTCGCCTCATTTTGAGACAATCCTTTTCGTAGGCCCATCCCCTCCCCTGATTTTTCCGTGTGCCACTGACTCCGGGATAAGATCGGGCACCCCATGGCCTCACTGCAAGGCCACTTCATCGGCCACGCGAACTTGGTGGTCAGCCCGACGAGTCGTGCGCCCTTTTTCTTGGTCATAATGACATTTGTTAATAGGAGTTCGTTCCAAGGCGGAAGCATCACTCTGAAGTCCTCTGACCCCTTCATCGAGCCGCTCATCGACCCTGGTCTCTTGGACTCCGAATTCGACAAGCTCACCCTACGCGAGGCAGTAAAATGCTCTCTACGTTTTTTTGCTGGTCCCGCATGGAAAGGGTTTGTCATCGGGCCTGTGGGAGGCTTAGTGAACGCCACAACCGACGAAGAACTGGATGAATGGATCCAGCAGACAGCGAAGGCAGGCGACCACCCTGTCGGTACTGCTGCGATGTCAGCGAGGAATGCGAAACATGGCGTTGTTAACCCTGACTTGCGCCTGAAGCACGCGTCGGGGCTTCGTGTCATTGACGCATCTGTCCTGGTAGGTCGCAATATATTTGAACAGTGATACCACGGTTGACGGCACATGCGCCACCTCATTTGAAGCCTTTTATTCCAGCAGCACACACACAAGCCCCTGTTTATATCGTCGCCGAGAGGGCTGCAGATATGGTTAAGGCGTCGTGGTGGTGAGGACTGAAACCTGAATAAGTGATCAATAGGTTCGAAAAATATACAAAGTCGGTTTTGGGTTGGTTTCAATGAATCATATGCTATAGCATATTAACGCACCGTGATGCGCTAAGGCAGTTCTTGGTTCGTAGTCACCGTATTCATTCGAACGGGCCTGTGGGCCGCGCCATGTCCATGTTGCAAACGTACAAGCATTTATTTGATAGTGTTCGACATTCAATACCAAAGTACAGATCACTTGGCCCATGGCTTTATTCGTTGACAGTTATGTTATCAAAGGCGAAATGAAATCCTCTGACAATGCCGAACAGGTGGCGGATGGGTATTCGCGTTAACGAGGGCAGTTGGAGTGGGCCCATGGGCAAAAACAAATTTGAACGCTATACGATACGGCCGTCAGTGTCCAGCCTTTATATGCTTTTGTAGGCTCCGAGTGTCGAAACTAGATCAGCCGAGTCTTCCAACCAGTAACCAAATTTGGGCCGGGCCAGTTCCATGCAGGTTCCATGCGATATTCGTACGGAGAGGATACGCAGCCTGATCGGTGCCCCAAGCGAGTCACAGTATAAAGTAGCTCTAGAGATCTATGTCAGGAGAGTGCAACGGTAGTCAGCTCTTACACGGCGACAGACAAGTTCAATGTTCCAGAACCTACATTCAGCTTTCAATTGATGCCCACTGGCAAGTCAAAACCGCAACTGCTAGCGAATATTTGCACAAGCTTGTTCATCGAAAAAGGTAAACCTGCCTCAACCTTCCAGCCTAGTTGACGCTAGCGCTCAGCGCTCGTCGTTCGACGCTGACAACCGATGATGGTGGTGGCAAGCGTCAAATTTCAAGTCCGCTCGTGAGGTGACGAGGGGCCATCCACGTGATAAACACACCCTTGAATCGTATCGCTCAGCACCCTGTTCCCCGCCTCAAAGTTGCCTGGCACTTTTTCATATATACGACGGCCATCTCCATAGCTCTCTCAAACGTTACAGCAGTCCTGGATGGGTGAAGTCGTCAATGTCATCGTCGCATTCGCAGTCATAGTCTTCATCTTTCGATGGGCAACGTCAAGTACGTCAACTCTATATTACACTTGGTGTTTAGTATATTGACCTCGAATACTCCGCAAATTTATAGATGGAGACACTACAGAACAGCGATCAGCGGCGGATACTCTTGGGTTCAGACCCAAACCTGTGACACAAGTCATGGTGAGCAATGAGCCGGATGCAAGTCTGTCGATCGTTCTCAAAGACCTTGGCGTTCTCGCCTTCTAGATCGACACAATAGCCAACATGTTCCCTGACATTCCGGTGTAAGTATCTTTACAAACTTTGGCGGACCGCAGCCTAAACCACCCCCAGCGACAATGTCCGCTACGACCTACTCCGTACAGGCAGTGTGGAATTGACGTCAAACAAGATACTAGAAAGGGGCTTCCTCGATGCGGTAAGTTCATCGATTTACCTCCTAGCTCTTCTCCGCATCTTCCTTACGTCGCCTGACCGAATATAGCCGCCCCCTTCATATTATACTCTCTTTCCCCGGGACGCAGCCCCGGGCCGCCCTTCTACGGCAACCACAACGGGGCGCGCAACAGATACAAAAGCAGCTGAGTCCCTAATCTCACGCTACAACCTACATGATCGTGTCAAGAATGAGGAGACCATACAGGAGGACCAGATCGGCGGGAAGGCCGTCTGGGAAAATAGTGCGGAAAAGAGAGAAGCTAGTTTGAAGGAACGGAAGGCGCAGATGATTTTGGCAGCGCGACAGTGCGTATCTTTCGTCCTCTTTCATGTGGCCACAGGCGCTGACGTTGATATTCCATCCTGCTCTCGACATGTAGACGAATGTTGGCGCAGCAATCACAATCGTCTTCCACATTCGAAAAGTCATGATTTCACTGTGGATTGCAATTATCATGTTCTACCCCCGAGTCTTCATGTCGATGTAATGTATATTTCGCTCTCCATTTCTACATACTTCTACCACGCTACCCGTCACTCTCACTCATCCATGTGACCCACCCACACGTTTATAATTGCATTGGCCCGTTCGTCATCCAAGGACCAGCGCAAAATTCGTGAGCCTTGTTTTACTGGCGTTTCAAACTCTGTAACTGGGATGAACTTAGCCGCACACATGCCTCGTATTTCTTTCGTAACAGGTGCCTTGCTCGTTGAGTACGTGACGCGCCACCACTAGTGGGATCGTCAGGGCCTTAAATGCCACCGCCCTCGCGCCGAAAAGCGCATACTTCTCCCTGGCAATCGTATTGCCTATCCTCGGAAGCACGAGTAGCCAGCTGTAGCCAGCAGTCCCCGACTTTGTCCAGATCGGAGCATAACGCTTAAAATTCTGCGGGTGCTTGGTCCGATATTGATAGAGCAACTGATAGGTGTCTTGCTAAGTAGGGGCGCCGCCATCCCTGTGGCGACAGGATAATGTAATTTGTATGAGCCCTGGTGAGCACGGCAGAAATGGCGCTAGTACAACATGTTTCCTTCGGGCATAGTGTTTCTCTATGAAAATGCATTCCAGGTACGCAGTCTGTCACACGACTTTGAGGGGCTAGTGCTACCCTTACAGCTAAATTGCAGAAAACTTATTAGATATAACCACTTTTGAACTACTCGTCTGCCACTATCATGAAGCCTTCCCGATGGCATCACTCCTACTGACAAGCATGTTGATGAATGCCTGGGGTTCGTTCTCTATCCCTTTTGTGGCGGTTTTCCTCGCTCCGCAGCTTTCTCTGCGCCATGAGAGCCGGGTCTTGCTCCATGAATTTTCTAGAGAACAGGGAGATGAATTCTGGGACGATGAACCCTCTCACGTCGAGCCGTTTCTTTATGATAAGATGGGTGTTCTGTAGAGACCGGTGGGTGAGATGATTATCTACAGATGTAGTCAAAAGAAGAGGCTGCCCTTGAGACCGTACCGCTCAGCAAGGGGGACATTACCGCTTCCCACTGCTCCGGCGCAGATCTTGAAAACCAGTCGATGTCAGACTTGGAAACAGATAACGAGATATGAGTGGCTTATGACTGCACAAGCTTTGGGAACTGGCGCATATAATGCCGCGTCGAGCGCTTCACCTCCAACGTTGTTCTGTAGAGGTAGATTGTAGCGCGTTTCGTGCTGATATAACCTATCAGGGACTCAAGACCCACCCAGAATGCACGAATAGGACCGTGCTGGGCTCGAACGGATTCACAGCTCTCCTTATGTTGAAAGGAATATAGACACCGAGCGATTTCATGTGTTCAACTTTCGCGTCGGACCCTGCTGAAGCCACAACCTTGATCCTGTACACGATTCACGTTCAACATGAAGGCGCGACATAGTAGGGAAGACCGACTCACACTTTCAGTTTTGCCGGTGGGGCTACCATGCTACCAAAAGGCCACTCAAACTCTTGATATGTAGTAAGGGCGAGCAACGCCACCTTCCTACACCTGAAGCACCTGACGAGACAAACACTATTTCGCCTGCCTTCAATGCCTCCACTAAGCCTTCGAAGCCGACAAAACCTGTTAAACCAGGTGTATCGAGAAGACTAATGTATTTAGAAAGAGGATAAGAGGATAATGGCCATTGGGATTCGGAACTCGGACAACGCGAGGGAATCCACATCGAAGGTATCTGGTGCCCATTCAGAGGTTAAATGTGACGCGTCCTCCGAAGGGAACAAAGGCTAGATTGCGTTGCAAGAAGGAATGTTGCTCAGAAATGCACCTTCGATGTATGGCTGGACGGTGTAAGCTTCCCAAGGCGTTTGGCCGTACATGTATTGTCGCCAGCTTTGACGCCTTCCTGTTCGGAGCGCAAAACGACGACAACACTGGGATCGGTGGTCCTGGAGACTCTGTTGGCTCGGACTCATGAGATGAGCCTGTGGGTTTTTTTTGACTCACGGCTGAGGTCCGATAATGAGTATTGTAATTTGTTGTGTGACCGCTTTCACAACCTGAGTTGGGAAAATGACTTCGGAAGCACTGTGCGCGGCTGTCGCTTTGATCGGTGTTTTCCGAAATTCTGTAAGAATCTGTTGCCAAGCGCAAGCTGGAGGGACGACAGTTGAAAAATGGGAAAGTCGTGAGTAGGAGTCGAATCTACCAAGAGAATGCCATGGTACATAGAGCCTTCGCCACGCCGCCGGAGCCGCAGCAACGTCATTATGACGTCTTTTATCACTGAGTGGCACTCCATGAAAGGTGTCGAGCAGAGGCCTGCTTCAACCTGCCACAAAAACGACATGGAGAATAAGCTAGCCATCATCGACCAGCGTTGCGTTTCCCACGATGATTGGGGGGGGGGGGGTGCGAGGCGGGGGGCTATAAATTCTTTTCCGCAGGCGTGCGTCCCGCCGGCGTAGAATAATGGCATAACAATAAGATTTCCCAATTACAGTAGGCCACAGAAAACATTCGGTATGCAGGCCGAAAATGCTTGCTATGTATGTTTTCCCCAGGAAGGGATCCATAGCGCATAGAGAAATAGCCCAAAGTTCAATTGAGCCATTCCGATCGAGATAACAGACAGCAGTCTCGAACTCTAGGCCACGAGATGTAGTATGCCTAATCTCATTCTCAGCTACGATGGTCCCGAGACTCCAAGAGCGGCGAGCCATAGAGTCCACAGTCGTCAGCGCGAGGCTAAGGAGGTGTATCTGTTCTCGTCCATGGGGAGCGACGTCTCCGAGTCGGCGAGAATTAGACGAATGGTCCTTTCCGATCTCGCAAGACAGCTAGAGTGACGGCCGCTAATGACTGAAAGAAGAGATATAGAGTACACAGTCGTTAGTGCGGAGCTAAGGTGTATTCATTCTCGTCCATGAGCAGCAACGTCCCCGACTCGGCAAAAATTAGACGCTCAGTGTTTGCGCGCGAATGGGCGAGGCGCCGGGAGCAACAGCTGAGGGGAGATCAAGTCTTGGGTGCCGTGAGATGACGTGACGCGAAGTAAGCTAAACTACATTGGCAAGAACAAAAGAATAGGCTGTCAAGGGGAGAGGTAAACGTCAAGTATATTCCGAGTAGTGGAAATGCAATAGGTCAAAAGGTAATGAAAATGGATGCATTCTTGTGGCGAAACCGGGGTGAGCAGAATGGTCCTTGACGCCACGAGGACGGTCAGCTAACTATTCCGACACATCTCGCCTGATCACAACGTGTATTCCGTACGAAGGACTTCATTATGTTTTGTGCGAATAACGATAAATGCACCTCCTCGACGTACTTAAAAAGCGGGGCAGGAATTTCCAAAGTCTTGTCACGGACCTCAATCTTGCACGCTCGATCTCGAGTCCTCGCTCATGGATTTCCAAGATGTCTACTGGGGCTTGACCTACGTTCGTTTCCGTTCCGTTCTCCCCTCCCCTCGCCTACTGACAGGCGGTTTACCATGTTTAGGCTGGGCTCGTCGTCCTTGGATGCGGTGTTCTCTACGCTCTAAGCCCCATAGGTTTGCGCAGGGTAATATCTGGACCTGGTGGAAGCTCATTGCCTCCTGGCCCACCGAACCGCTTTGCATTCCTTCGTGCATACCCCGAACGTGCGATTCATGCCTGGCAGAAGACCTACGGTCCTTTATTCTCCGTATGGATGGGTAGCCAACTGTTCGTTGTCATCTCCGACCCTCAAGTTGCCCGGGACCTTCTTGTTACCAACGGCTCGACGTTTTCCTCAAGGAAAAGATACTTCATGAAGAACCAAACCATCCTTCGTGGGCGCTCTATCACTGCGTCCGTGTACGGAGATAAATGGTCCGTTTGATCTACCCTTATATTCAACGCCCACAATGATCACGCGCGCCACACCCTTAGGAGACAACATCGAAGGATTGCTACCCAGTTGCTCACACCTAAGGCACTGAAAGGATACGTAGACGCCATGGATTATGAAGCTCACACCCTCGTGCGCTCTTTATACGAAGAGACTAATCGGGGTGTAGTCCCTGTCAATCCTACCCATTTTTGTGGTCGATTTGCTCTCAAGTAAGCTCTAATAATTTGTTATTTCGAATACAAGCTGAGATGTCACTTGCAGCAACATGCTCATCATTTCTTTTGCTACTCGCACAGACTCGACAAGGGTCCCGCTTGTTGAGAAGGCTCTTGAACTAGCTCAAGAATTTATGGACCTCAGTGGTAAGACTTCTTTGATACTCACTTACGCGTGTTAATCAATGCAATTTAGGACCCTGGTCGAATGCCATCGATTTTTTGGAGCCTCTACAATGGGTACCAACCAAAATGCGTACCCGCGGACGGAAACTCCACGATGGGCTCATCGACGTGTATGGCAGCATGATCAATCGCGTGCAGGCGCGCATGGACGGCGGGGAAGATGTTCCCGACTGCCTTGTCAAGACATTAATTGAGACGCGCGAGCAAGAAAAACTGGACTGGGAAGATCTCTGCATGCTTTCCGCTGTGTTCACGCTCGGCGGAATACATTCGGTGCGTCTGCGGCTACTTTTTGAACAGCACAGGGCCTCTTACTGACTATTCCTTGGGGTTCACAGACGTCAGGAATTATCCAGTGGTTCCTCGCGCTCATTCCTTCACATCTCGAGATTCAGGCGCGTGCGCACGAGGAGCTGGACCGTGTAATTGGACGCGATAGGTGGCCCACTATTGAGGATGAAGCGGATTTGCCGTACCTTCGGGCTATAATCAAGGAGGTACGATCTCATCCGACCGGTGATCATAATGATTACAACTAACATCTCCCACAAGGTCCAACGTGTGCATGCACCATTCTGGATGGGCACGCCCCACTGTACGACCGAGGACTTTGAGTACAAGAGTATGTTTATCCCCAAGGATACCGTAGTCGTGCTTAATTGCTATTCGCTGCACCATAATGAGGAACGCTACCCCAACCCGTACGTCATCCCCCGCATTTCAAGACGAGAGAAGCCACTCCTCAATGCTTCTTTTTTTCAACACACTTTTCAGAGAGGTGTTCGACCCTGATAGATACCTTGGGGACACACTCAGCTGCGAAGAATCGGCGAAACTTCCTAACGCCATGGATCGCGATCATTGGACGTTTGGCGCAGGGTAAGCGCGTCTCTCCTTTAGGCTTTGCCTCCACATACTGGAAACATACTCACCGGCCTTTATCTCAGACGGCGTATCTGTCCTGGCCTCCCAGCTGCAGAGCGAGAACTATGGCTCGCGATTTCTCGTCTCATGTGGGCTTTCGAGTTCCACAGCGTTCCAGGCGAACCGATATCTTTGGGGGAATATAATGGCCTGTCGGGGCGCACACCAAAACCATTCCGCCTGAAACTAGTTCCCAGAGTGGAGAAGCTGGACGAACTTCTTCAGAGCAAAGATGAAATCACCATGACGCTTCAAGAAAACTGATATCATCTTCAGGCGTGGTTACACGGCTAACACTACCATTCCCGACTTATTGAATCTCCATTAATTATAAATCAACATCATAGGCCTCACTACGCTCCCAGCTTCAAATCAATAACTTAGCTTTATCATTACAGTGGAAATTCAGTGTACATGCTATAGAAACACGATAATAGTACTGACGCCATTCAAAGCTTAGGACCCTACATGAGCAAAGTGTTTGCCTTTGGCAGGTTTCATGTCCTATCTGACCATGACTCTGTTGGACCTTGGTGAGCCATAGCCAGCATCGTGTGAGCAATGTCTACATGAAAACGGACCTCGGTTGCTGAACCACCAGATATGCACTGCTCACAACTCTACCGTCCCCGCACCAAAATGTCGCCTCAGCAGTACACTGTCGTCCTCATCCCCGTTCCGCATTGTTCACATATCCTGCATCGCCGTGCGCGTCCACTCATCATCCATGCTTCTGGCCCTGTGGTTTCGCACCGTTACCCCTGCTGGCGACCCGCAGTCGTCAATACCACGTAATGTAGCACCAGGTCGCAACACCTGCTGCATAGCAGTGGCATCGCCAGCCTGGTGCTGCGCGGAGGATGCTGATGACATAGCGCTGATCTGAATGCCAAAAGGCCTAGGGTTCCTCCACGCGCATGATCGAGGTGTGACGACGGGTAACGACAGGGATCAACGTTGAGCATGGGTGGGGCTTGGGGGTATGGTGGCATGTCGTCAACTCGCGTCGAACAGTGCAGAATCTGCTTGACGTGCGATTGTAGGCTTCTCGAGAGGGTCCTGGGGATCGTTCAAGGAGGGGCTGTTATCGCGGTGCTGGTGCCGCTAATGCTGAGGTGATGTCAGTTCAGGTTGGATCTAAATAAACAGTCGGACTATAAAGCACGCACCTCGCGGGTCCTGCTCTATAGGCCCTCTGTCTGGCCTTTCTCCAGCCCGTCCCGTCTACAGTGGTGTCCCACGGGCTACATTGTCCAGTGGAACGGAGCACTCGTTGCGATCTATAAAGGTGTCATCAGAAACCGCACAGGCTACATGAGCCAGATGTAAAGGCCCAGAATGGCACCAAAATTGCTTGAGCTTGAGCTGAAGAGTATGTCGAGGTGGTGTGGTTCAGAACAGCGGGGCCGTGAAATGAGAAAAGCAGGTTCCAAGATACAAACGCCACTTTCCAATATACAAACGCCACTGAAGACCGAGATCCGAACGAACAATAGAGATGATGATCATATGATGCCTTCTGGGAGATGGAGAGTCAAGTCTGGAGTCCAGCAGGAATGGAGCTCCAGAAGAGTCCTGGTGGTGGTTCCTTCCAAACCAGACTTGACCAGATCAATGAGAACGAAAACAGAGACACACGGTTGCAAAGAGGACCACACGAAATGGGGGCATAATTTTAAAGATACAAGTAATAATCATTGACTTACACCACTTCTCATAGAAACTGATGGCCTGACACGACTCCCTATATGTATATCCACTACACACAGCCTTGCATCTTCTTTGAATTATTTAGAATAGGAGAACTTTCTGTTCCATACGTAGTCGTAACCGCATTCAATTTCATGTACCTTATCGTTAGGTCTACCTAGTAGTACCAGGTAGTACGGTAGCACCCCTTTCCCACCTACCACCATTCAGATAGACTACGTCACCGTTATCTGTCGTATTTTACCTTCTTACCTCAAGTCTGCAATGCATATCACAAGTGCGAGGTTTGATGCCCTGAGGTCGTGTGTTAAACTTTTAAGAGGCCCTGTAGGGAACACCGATGGAGCACACGTTGAAGTGTAAGGATGCCAAGGGGTGACTCGATCCAAGCCAGTACGACCGCTTGTACGCAGTATCCGCCGTATAAAAGCCACAGTGATGCCGGCGGCCCTGTGACATGTCGACATTACTCAACATATCAACAACACGCGTATGATCTCAATCTCATGAGATTGTTGCTTGACGCATGTAACTTTAAGCACAGGCTGACTCCCTTTCCCATGTCAATACCCCGTCGTGCGTACTGCGTACTGCAGCCCTATAATTAATTGTGGTCTTGACAAACTTGACAGAGGGCCGCATGCCAGCAGAGGAGCAGGCGAAAGATGTGAAAGGTTCACGCATGTGCATGCACATGCCTTGCTAGGTTTCGCAGTCAGTAGAGCGTGCATACTCCTCGGAGAATCTCACACCGTCTACATTCTGCCACCAGTTGCGTTCGACCTGCGGCTTCAGTTCAGACACAACGCGTCTCAATATTACATCACGTGCATTATCTTCCCTGTCACGCCGCCCACTTGTTCTCTTCCCGGGCCACATCTCCGGCTGAACAAGTTCAACAACCACACCTACTGCACACCTTCCCTGTATCCCTCTCTCCCTTCTTCTACCCATATAACGTTAAAATTGGACGTTCCCTGACGAAAAATCCTCAAATCCCAGCCTAAATTCAATATACTCAACCATGTCGGGGTCCTCAAGTTCTCTAGCGAAACTAACGTCCATATCCACGCTCACGCTCTCGCTCCTGCTTGAGCGGCAGCGTTTGCATACGCTCTCTCCGTCTGTCGCATCGCCACATAATTCAGGAAAGGCGCAGTCGTTGCACCTACCACAGATACGGAAGAATCTCACGCGACTGCGAGCGGGAATTCTAGAGGCAGAGGGGAGCACCGCGGGGGCCAGCGAGGGGGGCAAGGAGGCTCTGAGGCTGCTGAAGGGACAGTACGAGCGCATGAGGGGAATGCTGGGGCCGGATGTGGTGGGAGTCGAGAGGTTCGTTTCGAATA
Source organism: Tephrocybe rancida (assembly GCA_018858115.1). Lineage (NCBI taxonomy): Eukaryota > Fungi > Basidiomycota > Agaricomycetes > Agaricales > Lyophyllaceae > Tephrocybe > Tephrocybe rancida. The sequence goes on along the minus strand of JABCKT010006442.1, from coordinate 46,392 downwards.
AATTCTTCTCCGTTCTTGCTTTTTATTATTTTGTTATGGTGTTGGGTAATCATTCATTGACTTTTCTTCTCTGACTGCCCCCAGCTTGGAACCAGAAGAGCGAGAGGAGGAGACGGCACCGCTGATATCGGCGCCGACACCGACACTACCAGCGACGGCACTGGGACTGTTGTCGAGGGATAAGGATGCGGGGTATACGCCGTACTCGGATAATCCTGACGCGGATAGCTCAGACCCGCCTGAGGATAATGGGATATTGCTGCAGACGCAGAGGCGGATGATGGACGGTGCGTTTACATGCTGTTTCGTGTCGTGTGCCTCTGGGCCCTTTCCCTTTGCCCAATCCTTATCCCACACTTTCCTGGCTGTAAACTCTTCGAGTTACCTTTGAAACTCCCTTTCTAATTTAACACTACCACACGGACTATGAATTGACTCTATAACAGAACAAGACCACCATCTCGACAACCTTTCGCACTCCATCACACGGCAGCATCACATCTCCGTCCAGATAAACGACGAGCTCGACGTGCACCACGGTCTATTGGAGGTGCTCGATAACGACTTGGACCATACCGAGAGTAGGCTAGGGAGCGCGAGGAGGCGGTTGGATAAGGTTGCGAGGGGGGTGGGCAATAACGGTACGTGCCTGTCTCTCACTTGCTTTCAGTTTCGTTTGTTTTCTCGTGTCTTTGGTTTGCCCTTGTAGGCGTCGCATTCGTGCTTGTGTTTCATTTGGGTTGGAACAGAAAGCTGATCTGCAGAATAATGTATAGGTTCAACAGTAACAATAGGCCTGCTCATCCTCGTGCTGCTCATCTTGATCATCGTGTTCAAGACATGACTTTCACTCTACTCGTGAAATTTAGACGTCCCCTCTACCATGCTGTCCCCTCGTGTGCGCCTTATGTCAGCCTCGCGCTTCCGCTTCTTTATTCATTATTTCGTCATTCATCGACATCTCTGAATCATTTCTGGGAATCACTGTAATTTATACATCCGCACCTCCCAGCATCTATCTATCTCATCCTACAGCTATAGCTACTACATATCAGCATCCACATACTTATAACATTGTCATCGTACCGGACATTGCACATCTTTGAACCTTGAACCTTGACGTCCTAAATAAGTCGCCTTCTACGTGTCGTAAGGAAATCCTTTCCGATGTCGTTCGTAAATCCGCACCACCCTGGGTCCCAAGAACACTTGTGTCCATCTCTACTTATGATGCTCCACATTAGTGATATGGCACCCGCCACGGGTCGGGGAATTGGAGAGCTTATAAGGTCTAGCGTCCTCTACTTTGACGCAGTGCTGCGGGTTTAATTCCACGCCCTCTCAGGAACCAGGACTCAGGCTCCAGGCCTCAGGTACTGCGGGAATGGGTAGACGGAATTCCATTCATACATATACATGGTTATCTATATCTATCGTACATTTGCTTTTCATCTTCCCTCTCCCATTACGATCCCCTCCCAAACCCTTCGATCGATGCAAGATCGTGAAACTGGACGCCTGACCTAAGCCCCGACGCCCAACACGCCCCATACCGCCTTCCCCAGCACCCCAACACCATCATTCCGCCACGCACGCCTGCGCTCCGCGTCCGCCGCGACCTCGGGGCCCATGGCCCCCGCAGCGACGCGCCAAGTGACGATCCCCTGCACGATTCCCTCGACAAACTCGGGGTGGCCTTGGAGGGTTATGATGTGCGCGTTCGCCAGGTCTTGAGAGGGGGAGTCGGGGAAGAAGGAGATCATGCCTTGGTTCATGGAGATCGGGGTGGACCCAAGGAGATGCAGGTGTGAGGAGGGGGAGGAGGGCAGGGAGGGGGGGACAGAGGGAACGTGGTCTCGGTGCATTTGTTGGATGTTCTGTGAGTTGCAATTTGGATGTGGAGCTTTACGAGGGGAGAAGGGGGAGGACGTACCAAGGTTTCGACGCCGAACAGCTTCTTACCCAGGTCCGTGAGGTCGAGCGGGGTAGGACCGACCTCCCAGACGCCGTTGTTGGGCACACAGGACCCGCCGAGGGCACGTGCGATTATTTGGTGGCCGAAGCAGATGCCTGGTACCAAGTTAGTGATGCGTGGAGGAAGCAAGGAAAGGGAGGTCTAGAAACGCACCTATGATCTTGAGCTTCGGGCGCTCGGATATGACACGTGCGGTGAAGGACACGAGGGCGTTGATCCATTGTATGTCCTCGTACGCAGATGCCGCTGCACACCCCACACGACACACAACACGCGCCCCGCGATTCAATCAGCATCTCATCGCGGATCATTCAGCGAACGAGATCGTGCCTACCGGAGCCAGTGTACATCAGCGCGTCGTACGAATCAAGCTGCGCCTCGCTCGGGTACTCCATCTTGTGCACCACATCGAACGGCTCGATCTTGAATTCCACTTTATCTTTATCGGAATCAGGCAAGGAGTCCTGGAGGAAACGGCTAAAAACGACGGAATACTGTCCATACGTGGCACTGAGGTTTTCTGGGAGACTCCCACTGACTATGAGTGCAATTCGGATAGGCCCAGGCATGGTGATGATCGATGATCTCTGAGTCACTGAGAGGTGCAGTAACAGCCTCAGAAAACCGGTCAGATATCGGCCCGTCGGAGGCGGAGATTGCCGGGCGGGATATTCTAGGCCAGCTGGACCATGAGGGATTCTGCAAAGCCGAAGAGAGGTGAGAGAGTGAGGGCACGAGACGCGTGAGCCTTGTGGCTTGTTATGAGAACGCCCTTCTAACGCCACGCTCTTTTTAGACCCACGATGTGCTGAAATAGCTCATGAAAAACCGGTTGTTGATGCATGATGGGATAGGTTGAGTCAATTACGCTCGTGGCATCCAGTATGCAGCCTAGAGACCATACACGGAGTCTGTGGGCTATAATCTCGATGAGAGAATTCCCAGCTAGCCGACGCGCGGACCCCACGAGGATGCAGCTGGGGCTAGCTGAGAGTCGAGGGCCAGGAAGGGGCGATTCAGGTACACACCTGTGCCGAGAATAGAGACATTTATTGATTGGGTCATCGGAGTTCGAAAGGGGCATATGGGCGAATTCGCGGGTTGAGCCAGGACTACAACGCGCTGCATCTTGTTCTCTTGTCTTTCGACTCCCACCATACATGCCCGACGACGGCCCAAGCACTGCAAACAGCAGAGACAGCGACCCTCGCGCTATAGTCGCTACAGCTCTTGCTGGCCTTCTCGTCGCAGGCTCGGCCTTTGTCTGGCGTACTGGCCCGAGAAATATTCTCAGAGCTTATATCGGTGATGACACTATGAACGAGGGTACGTTCTCGAGTCCGAGTTTCAAGAAAGGGACGCTTATGCCTTCGGTTCGATGTGTAGGTACTGAGCCCAGGTCCAAGACCAAAGTAGCTGCGGGGACGGCGATCCCGCTCCGCCATGGCCGCAGCGGAGACCTTGGCGACGACAAAGATGCCAAGATCTCGCGCTCAAAGGAGCGCAGACGACGCGGGAAGGATCCACTCAAGGACATTCTCAAAAACCCCAAGAAGAGCAGGCTGCTGGCTGGCCCTAGTGGTAAATCTGTCAGGCACGATGATGCTGACGAAGGATCCGGACGCGGTGGGACGCTCCCAAAAATCGAGGAAGTGAGCATGAGCATGCCCTCGAGACGTCATGGGCGAGGCTCCTCGCGCTCCATTTCGTCGTCCAACTCGAACCGGCCATACCCAGCCCCTGGATCGACCCAGGGCAGCCACACGGGCGATGGGGACGATGAAGACGAGGAGAACGACCACGAAAATGAAGATGAGCATGAGCATGAGAACGAATACGACGAAAACGAAAACGAGACACCAGCAGCGCCATCGATATCCTCTGCATCCACCTCCTCCCTCGCCCCGCCCTCTATATTTACTTCTGCTTCCGGCCCCTCATCCTCCACCTCGTCGCTGCAGGCCTCCGACACACCGAAATCCTTGCGAAACACCTCCAGTCCTATTTCCGTATCCGTTTTACCGAATTTCCCCCCTTCCCCGTCCTCCGCCTCCGCTTCCACTTCTGCTGCATTTCCTCCCGAATCCGATCCCAGCACACACACATCATCCTCCACATCCGCGTCTACCTCCACCACGCACTCCGACTCGAACTCGAACTCGGCCCTGTCGGACGCGGGAATAACGCCGAACACCTCCCCGACGTTATCCCAGGCGAGCGCGGAAGCCGGGGCCGGGGCGACCCCCACGTCCGCGGGAACGAGTGGGCAGCGTGACCCGGGACCATGGGACTGGGACGGCGCGGGCCCGGATACGACGCCACAACCTCTGCCGTCGAAGAAGGTGCGGGTGAGGAGTAAGGAGAAGAATAAGGAGAAGGAGAAGGAGAAGGAGAGAGAGAAAGAGAAGGCTGGGGAGGGAAAGGAGGAGCAGCTGAACGATTCGGGATACGCGTTTACGTTCCCCTCGCTCAGTACAACCGGCGCTACCTCCGGTGGAGTGAATGTGGCGTCACCTGGGCCGGGCACGAGCTCGCCCATCGCGCCCCGACCTAGCCGCATCAACGGCAATGGAAATGGAAACGGGCACGCAAACGCCGGAAACACGAATGGTGCCACACCCCGTCGTGCACCCACGCCGCTCCGCCGTCCGCCAACACCGCTGCTTAGCTCGACGCCGCCGCCGTCGTTATCTGCGCAGACACAGCTTGCGTCGCTTAGGGGAGCCCTGGAAGCGGCGAGACTAAGGGAGGAGAAGCTAAGGGGAGAGGTGGAAAGGTGTATGAGGGATATCGATGCGATGAGGTGGGATGCGGCGGCGTGGAGGCGGAGAGAGGTCGAGGTAGGTATTTTCTTTCTTCCTTTTTGTGGAATTTTTTTTTTCGTATCCTGGGATACGCAAGTGGCGTCTGGCTCTCCTTCGCTGAGCTGCAATTCTTTCTTTTTCGGATTATATTTGGAAATTGAGCGCCGTTTCTGATTGTTTTTTTTTCTTTCGCTTTCTTGCAGCTTCAGGGCCAGATACATCAGGCACACCTCTACAACGTGTATCTAGCAACAATATCAGGACAGGCATCACCATTGCACCCTCAGCACCCGCTGCACATGCCTCCGCCTCCAAACTCCCTCTCCAGCCCGAACCCCGCCCTCAACGGCTCCGGGAACCCAAACGGTACGAACCCACCAAACGGGTACCACCCACACGCGCCCTTCTCCCCGCCCTCCTCGAACCCACACTCACCCCCACCCAACCTCCATATCCCCTCCGCGCAGGCTCAGCACATCCTCAGCACGGGCGGGATCCTCCCCTCCCCGACGATGCTCTCGCCCATGCACATCGGGGGCTTCTACGGATCGCCATACCAGCAGCAGCAGTCACCGCATGGGCTGTACTCCATGCTCTACCCGCATCCTCCTGGAGATAGGGCTGGGACTGGGGGAGAGACAGGGAGTGCAACGGGCAGTGGGAGTGCGCCGGGGAGCATCGCGTCTGGAACGAGCTCGCCTGATTTGGATTTGGAGCCGCCGAGGGAGGGGGAGAGTAGGGATAGGAGGAGGAGAAGGACGAGGACGGCGAATGCTAGGTTGCCTGGGGCTTCGTCGGGCGTATGGGAGGAACAGAGTGAAGGGTGGGCTGAGGGTGAGGATGCCGATAGCAATGCCAACGGGGACGGCAGGCGGGAAGTGTTTGACGAGGAGGAAGATGACGGAGAGGATGGTGGGTTGAATGAGGTACTGGCGGATGCGATTTTGAAGAGGCCTGGGAGTATCCGGGGGCTTTCGAGGTTGGGGAAGTCGAAGGGTGCTGGAGAGAAGGAGAAAGACTCTCCGCCGACGGAGTTCACGTTTCCTTCGCTTTCGGATTTCGGGAATGTAGCAACAGGAGCTGGACATGGGAGGGTAGGTGTGCACTCGCATGAGCCCGAGCCCGAGCCCGTGCCAGAGGTCGAGGAGGAGACAGAGATTGTTCAGAAGGAGAAACAGGTGAAGGTTACCCCGATGCCTGAGGCGGAGTCAGTGTATTCGACTCTGCTTGAGGAGGGTAAGCAGGACCCTCCAGACCTGCCTCAGGGCACCACCACCGACGTCCAGCAGGAGGTACCTAGCTAAGACCAGAAGGCACCGTCCACCTCCCTCTTCCTTCTCTTATCTGTGTTCTCGCTCTCGCTTCCCTTTAATTATTCTGGATCTTCGGTCTTTTTATTCCTTATTTCATTCAAGAGCACCGGTATTCATCACCGGTACACCATCTCTGCATATTCACGATCCCTGGTTTGCTTTGTTTGTTACTTTATCCGCCCTTATCTTTATCATATCCGCCTCGACCAATCAGGGGATCCGACTCACGTTCCGTTCCATGCCTCATGCGCTCACGTCTCACGCTCTCCCGCATCCACACCCACACACCCACACCCACACCCACACCCACCTGCATCTATACACGCACAAACCCTCCTTTGAGTTCCTGATCCTCAATATCCATATCGACTCTGTACCAAGCCAAGATGCTCCCCCCTCTCTTTGTCCTTTATCATTATCTTCACGCATACCCGCCCCGGTCGCGGGTGCTCCTCTCCTCTTTGATTTTCAGATCTAAATACATACACTGGCCGCTACCTACCCATGATAATACAATCCACAATAATCTGAAGAACTGGGGCTGAACAAAACACAGCTACAAGTACCAACGTCGTATCGATCTTCTGAAGGCAAGCAACATCCGTTGAAGGATTAGGAAGGAATCATGAATTCTCGTCCGAACAAGTTGTATTTAAAGTACTTCAACAGAAAAAAATATAGGCTAGTATCGACTCTCAAAAGCTCTATCGTGATTCGTGTCTATCCCTTAGAATGTCATGACGTCATCAACACAACCTCAATACCAAGTTTTCACTAAGTTTTCGCGACCTTGCGAGGTTCAACGTTGAGTCGCATGTCCACGACGACGACGTTGACACCATCATGTCTGCAAACTTTTGGCTGAATTTTCTATAAGGCCTCCCTCTCAGGCAAGCGCGGGTTCATATTTACGAGACCACTCTAGACAAATTTTCTGCGCTATCAGAAAGGAGGGTTAAGGGTCCTGCCATCTTGCCATATCCAACGACCCGCGGTCCACCCGGCATCTCAAACCCTCCGGTAATGATAGCTTTCAACTACGACCGACTGCGCGTGCTTTTTGCTTTGAAATTCTGTTTTGTCGCGGACATAGGTTCTTGAATAACACTGCGGCTTTTACGTCTCCAAAAGGTGGTCACCAACTCCGGTTCCATCATCAACCCAATCAGCGCGATTGGTCGAAGAAGACCTTAGACGTCTTCAGATGGAAGGTGTATGTCACTCAAATCACAGAAAACGCACTTTTGAAGCGGTATCCAACCCTCTCCGGTCCCGGACGGCGGTCACCCGAACGGGGCGGCTGTTAACACGGTACCACCCACACGCTCGCTTCTCCCCGCCGCACCTCCCATCCAGGATCCCTCCAGCGCAGACGCAGCATTTCCTGAGCACGGACGGGATCCTCCCCTCACCGACGGTGCTCTTGCCCTTGCACATCGAGGGTTTCTACGGCTCTCCGTACCAGCAGCAGCAGTCGCCGCGTGGGCTGTACTCCATGCTCTGCTCGTAGCCTGGGGTTAGGACGGGGACTGGTGCTTACGCGCCTTGGTCGCGGCTACTCTCCCCTGGGTTTCAGATCCAAGTACATAAAACGGCTACCCTTGATACGTAATGCAATAATACACAACGAGTCTGAATAATTCTCGAGGGAGCCTGCACAGCAGAGCGGTGCATATTGACATGGTTCGACGGTTGGATTGTCTTCTGACTTGGCTTTCGTAAATACGTTCATCTTAGTGCTACGAGTTACGAGGTCTAGAAGAGTAATGTGAAGGTCTGGTCGTATCCTAAATCTACTCAGCCAAGATAACGTCTACTCATTCTGTGTCCCATGTCTCGGATTCCTCCAGCCATGTCTTGAGCTCCTTGTGAAAAACGTCGACAGATTCTCGCAGATCAGCGAGCTCCTCGGTTGACAGGGAAATCTCGGATTCCTGCCATGACGAAGCCATCATCTCATGCACCTTTGCACGGCAAGGGATTAGTCAGTAGTGAACCCGCCTGCAATACAGGTCAATACTTACACTCACGGCGAGCAGTGACAGTTTCTCCTCTACAGCAGATCCGATTGACAGCACTAGGCGATCCAGCCCCTCCAGTATGTGATCATGGAGGTCATGGAACACAGTCTCCTTGATGCCGTCAACGAAATCACTGAAATATTCCTACAGAACAGAAAATGTCACAAGCAGAAAGCAAGGAATTAAGTCGAATGTTGGACTCACCTTTTGGAGTTTCACACTGCCCTTCCCCTTGATTTTGAGTGCTTCGTCATAGCCTTCGACCAGCTGTTCCTGTATATGAGATGTGATCGAACTTGAAATATTTCTCTGGTCCTTGTGAATTTGCCAGGCAACTTCTCGATGAAGGGCTTTCAGAGAAGATGCTGCCTCTTCGAGAGCAAGGTCAGCTTGTGCAGTAGCGTAGTCCTTGCTGGTGTCCGATTGGCACGAGCCAATGAGCTCCTCAAGTAAGTGATTTGTGATCCTATGAAGTACTGCCTCAGTGCCGGGAAAAAGGTCTTTGTCAAGGGTAGCCCGCCAAGCATTTACGATGGTGGAGATGAATGGTGCTGCAAACTCCTCGTTGATGTCAAGATCCGCATGTACACCTTGCCTGCGAAACGCTGAAGTTCTCTCGTTAGCAAGGCTAAACTTAGAGGGAGCTATAGGTCTTGACGCACTTGCCCGTAGGCGCTGCCAGCTGAGTTTCTTGAGTAACTTTTCCGTCGTCTCGGTCATCTCTTGTGAAGCCTTGATAAGACACTCAAAACGGCATGAATAGGAGAGTACTGATGCAGAGGGAACTCACCAGTTCTGCGGCATTTTCACAGGAAGCATTTAATCCTAATTGGAAATGCTCTTTGAGCTCTTCCACCATAGATGTTGTTTCCTGTTGGTATTTCTTACAGAAAAATCAGTATGACACACATGCTACTGTCGAGAAGTGACTAACTTTGGCAAGCCTTGACTCTAAAGCAGGTTGGAGGCCGGCATTTGATCCCCACTCAGCCTCGAGAAAACTACGTCCGGCGTCGTCCCTTTGCAAGTCCTGCAGAGTGTGGACCATTGAACGGGTACTTCGCTCCAAAGTGTTCAATGCATTTTGTGTATATTTCCGGAGGCGAGGTAGCGGCAAAGCACGGCAATGTTCTTGTAGGGCAGGAATAAGCGTGTCACGAACAGTTAAGAAGCAAGTCACGTCTCCAAGCGTGTTTTCTTTTCAGCAGGCTCAGAGTATCAGTCACGTCAATGCAGTTCCATATCATGAACTCACTCTTGAGCGCCTGGAAGTCTCGCGCGGAAACCGCAAACCCTGGGAAAGCTTCGCATGATCAATAAATAAATGGGGCTGGGGGTACAACATGGAGACGTCATACTCTGTTCGTCGCCTTGAATTTCCAAACTCCAAATTAAACTTAGGGTCCAAGTACGTTTCGGAATGGACTCACCATCTTCAAGGTCTTTGTGGAAGCTCTGTTCGTCGCCTTGAATTTCCAAACTCCAATTAAACTTGGGGACCCAAGTACGTTTCGGAATGGACTCACCATCTTCAAGGTCGTCGTGGATGCTCTGTTCGTCACCTTGAATTTCCAAACTCCAAGTTAAACTTAGGGCCCAAGAACGTTTCGGAGTGGACTCACTATCTTCAAGGTCTTCATGGGAGCTCTGTTCGTCGCCTTGAATTTCCAAACCCCAAGTTAAACTTGGGGCCCAAGTACATTTTGGAATGGACTCACCATCTTCAAGGTCTTCGTGGAAGCTTTGAATCAAACTTTCCATTGTTTCCTGAAGACCATAAGGCGGGATATTTCCAAATTCACTGAGCAAACGTACCTGAGATCTGTACTGAGAACAAAATGTTTTTAGGGCGTAATTCGATGTTCGCACTCCTGCTTCGCAACGCTTCTTCTCATCCCTGGTCTTAGCTAGCGTTACAAATACATCGACTGAGCCACCGGGACCTTCATTGAAATATCCAGTGTCATGTCTAGAGCGGAGGCTCAGCACCGTCTTTCCGTCTGAAGAAAATGGTTCACCTTTGCCGTTTGGCGGGTCTTGCTTCCTCGGTCTCGAGAATATTTTGGGCAGCAACGGCATCTTCGTACTCTTATACAGTATTGGTTAGTACCATCAACAACTGGCTGTATTGCAGGCCGATCCCTTCCATACCTTTTCTTCTCTTTGATGCGGCCACTTCTTTATCCTGTGCGTCTTCTAAACAAGACTGCCACTCCAGTGCCGTTTGCTTAAGTTTGGCATACTCTTCGTCGTCGTTCAAGTCATAGTTCGAGGAAACTTCGTCGACCACGACATCGTCACACTTCGTAACTGAAGATGAGTTGTTTCATATAAGTATCAATAAAAGAGCACTGGTTTGACTGACGGACAACAGTCAAACAATCACGCTTCATCCTTTAAATTTTCTTGTGTAAGCTTGTGCGACCTGAGGAGAAAAATACCTACACGCCATCTTTGAGATTTCAACATGTCAGTCATCGTGAGTTCAAGTACATATAAAGAACCACTTACCCACTAGAAAAATGACAGTTGCTGAGAGGTTGTACTGATATTAATGATCATCTTAATGTTACGCACACTGGAATTGGGCCTTCGACATCCCAAACAATTCTGACATAAGTTATAATGGCCCATTTGGAGACAACAGACCTAGAATACATACTTTGAGTGCTTCGGGAATCCACGGCGCGTGTGATGGGAATTGCGACAAAAAAGTGATCAGCAGACTTTTGGTATTCTTTGGCCACAGACATTCTGGCCATATTTTTGTCATCGAATCCAGGAAGATCAACCAAGATGACACCTGTCGACAGAGCTAAAGATTGAACACGGATAACGACCTTCTTGATCAGCGGCCAACGGCCTTTGTCACCAACCCAATTTCGAAGTGCAGATGAGAGTTCGCTTGCTTGTGCACAAACAATGGTTTTGGATGTCCCCAAATCAGAGAGGAATGGCCCTGGTCTGAGTTTAGCTGTTGCAATGCGAACTACGCATGCCAGCTCACATTTTGTGTCATCCAACAGTGTATTAACATTGTTTGAGTTGTGAACAGTGTCCAGGTAAACAGGGACTGTGAATGGAGTTTCCGGGGTGTGATACACAGCAACCAGCTAATGTAGAACATGCATCAGGACATAGAAGCGAGAAGGCTGAACTGGAACTAGAACTAGAACGTACTGTCTGCCATGATTTTTTAGCACTCTCCGATGTGATTTTGGTGACGGTTTTCAGATTAGATGGCTTTGCTTTCCTCGCTCTCCTTTTCTGGGAATCGACATCATCTTCAATGTCTCCCTTAAGAACGTTAAGTTCATGCACCCATTCTTCCCAAGTGAGAAAGTGAATGTCAGCCTTAAAATCACTCTCATCATTATACAAAATCTCAGTAACAACGGATGTGCAGGCTGAGAGGGAAGAATTTGAACATGAGCACCATGCACAGCTGAACTTGCCATCAGTCACTCGCCTCTGCTTGAGCTTGTCGGGGCAAGGTCATCTAGTCTTCCTTCAGCAAATTATCAAACTAAGCAAAGTAGGTATTAACCTTCGAGGATTGCATTTATGACGGTCGATTTGCCGCCTCCCGTGACTGTGGGTTGTCCTTTAGATTATGAACATGCCAAATGACAATGGGCTGCTTACCGCCAACAAATGCAATTGTGTATGACGGGGGCATTCCGATGTTTAAAGACTTTCGCCGGCCCCCCCTTGGAGGACCAATGTTTCGTTTCTTTGTTGAGCGCATACGGGTTTTCAACGAGTCATGTTTTTCCACCCAGCTAGATAAACTATTCAATGCCCTGTCGAGTGGGTCCATCTTGCAAACTACAATGGACTCAGTCAGAGCTCAGTTCCCTTGTCAGAATCCAAAAAGTTATGAAGGCCTGCCCGATACGACGTAGACTCAATCCAGCCAGGGTTCCGAAGAGATGCAAGTTGGACGCTGAATAAGTGGTGAGACGCCTTGAGAAGAAATTTCTGGAAGTGGTTTATGTCTCAGAAACTTGGAGACGACTTCAAAGCAACGTTTAATAGAACGTCTACACGTCGGTGGGAGATGCCGGATGATATAATCGTCGGAGTTAGCATTTGCCACCAATGCCGAGGGCGTTCTCGAAGCATCCAACACAAGGCATGTTTTCGACAGACAATGTAGAAGGGACATACAGCAATAGTTTACACAATTTTGCATTTCTCAAGGGGCCCCAGAGCCCGTAAGAGTGTTTCAGTACAGACTCTATGCTTTCAACACCGTTGAGGCAGGGAAGCCGCCTCGTTTGCCCGGATCATCGCGGCTGGAAGTGGGTGGGACACGCATTTTCTGGCACAGCTTGCTTTCTGGGCGGTCTCAAGGTGATTTTCGGTGTCGTCGCTAACGCCGCCCGTTGAGTCGTGAACCTCTTTTGTTCATTCGCGTCATGAATCATATTTCTGCACGATACTCATTGTTTTTGTTGTAAGATATCTCAGTGATGACGGACGTGCAGGCTAGAGAGGTCAAAAGCAAGGCAATAGAGGCCCAAATTGGTGACGGGACTGCCTCGCTACTGCTTGAACTCGTTGGGACAATATCACTATCTGCGAAATCCCAAATTTATTAAAGATATGAATCCGTCAAATACAAGCCTGCTCAGAAATAACCTTCGTTTATGACTATCGATTTCCTGACACCCGTCGCTACCGGAGAGTCGTTTTGCGTTCACAGCGTTGTGCAGTCTACTTGCCACTAACAAATGCAATGACATGCGATGGTCGCGTCTCAAACACTTCCAGATCTTTAAGCCAGGCTCTTCTTCGTTGCCCGCCATTTTTTGCTTGTTGTGTTCAGCTAACGAGCTTGACAGCCGCATCGCTCTTCCTTGGTCAAATAATAATGTAAGCGTGTCATCCTCCATATCAAGGACGATTATAGCATCTATAACCCGGACCGTCACTTGTGGAAGCTGCATACGTTTCTTTAGGGAAAAGAGGGTTCACACGCACATAGTAATGAGTGTAAAACAAGAGATAGGGACTCAGAACTGGGTGAGCAAATTATTATATAAATAGTTTTGCGAATATTTCAAATTAGTTTCAAATTGCGTCACAAATTTGTTAATATAGATCAGGAGCGTACGCACATGGCCCTCAGAAGCTACTAATCGACGTAGTGAGCCTACTAGATGTCGTGAAAGATGTGACGCTCTTCCCCTCATATACCACTTGGACGTTCCGTGCAACAACGTTAGCGTCAGTCTTGAAAGCCGCGCTCACAGGTATGCCATTCTTCCATTGCAAATCGACGGTCAGGCCACCACGGACGCGCGCGCCCTTGATTGATCCTGAAGGCCATTGCTTGGGAAGCGCGGGGAGGAGTGTCACTGTTAGAGGCGTGGATACGCTAGCGACGTCAGGGGCTTGAATCAACGCGTTCTGCAGGACAAACGAATTGAAAATTATGTACCAGTAGTACGATCTAAGAGAACTTACGAGAAGTGCGGCAGGATATGCCAAGTTCGCGTCGATTTGGAAGATGGGGTCGGGGTCGGCGGGATTGTACAGACTGAACAAACTAGGTCCAAAGTTGCGGTTGATCGCGTACTGGAATGCCGTTCTCGTAAGCCTCCAGTCACTTCACAATCCGGAAGCACTCACCGACAACTCATGATAAAACTCATCAGCATTCCCCAGCTGAGCCCACGCAGCAGCCCTCCAAGCTTTCTCCCAGCCTGAATCAGCATCAGGGCCCGTACCGTTTCCACGATGTATCAAGCTAGTCGTGGCTGCGTCGATGACTTGCTTCTTCGAGGCAGCAAGGCCCTGGACGGAAGAGTCGTATGCGGCAACGGCGTATCCTGGGTATAGGCCAATCAAGTGTGACAGGTGGCGATGAGTGTCGCTTGGCGAGTCCCTATCGACCTTCCACTCTGAAAACAATGACGATTGCGTGAGCCTCGCCTCGTTTTGGAGAGGGATACGAACCTTGTAGCTGTCCCCAGGAGCCAATATGGATGCCCTTGTCCATCTTGTCACGTTTAGCCTTGACCTCTGTTTCGATGGATTAAACATCGGTGAACACGGGTTTATCGGGGTACGCACCTGCGAGGAAAGCGGTATCTGTGTCTCCAGAAGCAGCGAAACCTTTCTCAACCGCATTAAACAGCTGCCAGATAAGTTGCTGGGCATGTGCACATCCTACAGAATCTCCGTTGAACACCTCTCGCATAAGAAAGGCTCGAAAGACATACCAAACGTGATAGGAGTCTGTTCTGGGGAATTACACGGGCTGACGACAAGGGTAGAATCATTAAAGTGGAGGTCCGGAATTAGTTTGTCAAGGTGGAAGCTCGCCACACCCTAACCAAAGCGTCATCATAATGAGTATGTCCCCAATTATGCCACGATGTCAACATACCTTGATGAGCGGGTATCCTTGGGCCTTCCACCACGCGACGTCATTAGTATAGTCGAAATGGTCCCACACATGAAGCATCTGCAAAGATTCACTTCGTGTCAAATGTTACCGCGCGTGAACAAGAAGGCGTACCATCCAAACATTCGCTTCTGAAGAGGGAGGGGTTGTCGGTTAACTCGTGCTCAGCCTGAACATGACTTGAAGGGGAATACCTGGATAATTGGCCCATTGCGCCGTGTCTCCGGGACCTTTCATGCCTGTATGTCCAAAGATCTATCGTCACATAAGTTGAAGAACTCCTTATGCTGAAGGTGAAAAGTTCCTGACATTCATCTAAACCTCGATTAGCTAATTTTTCAAGGCGAAGGCTATATGTATATGCATGTACTCACTTCATTATGGGTAACCCAACCTCTCGTAATATTATATAAAACTTGAGCTGTATAAGCACCGCGCGGCGCCCAAGTTTTCTGTCACGATAGACATCAGAAGGAGATGCAGTGAAAGCAGAGTATGCAAACCTCAAAGTAGTCGAAAAGAGGGAGTGTGACGTCGAGGTTAGTCATCTCCGCTGCCCAATAGTTCATTTGGATATTGATGTTCGAATCTAACAAGCATCTTGGTGAGGGAGTCAATACTCGGAAGATGAATGACATGACATACGGTAATCTGAAGTTCGGCCGTCAGCGTCGAGGAAAGGTTAAACGTGATGTAGGAAACGCACCAGCACTCCACGCGTTTGCATACCCATTAGCCCATTTACCCTGCAAATTCGCCGGAAGCACGCCTCGCCCGCTACTGACCAGCATGTAGCGTCCATAATTGAACAGCAACCACTCCAAATACGTATCACCAGTATCAATCGTGTACGCAGACTTGACAACGTTCGTCGGCACGTCCAACCTCGGCGTCTGTCCCAACGACAACGAGAACTTGTCTGTCAGCGCAGCTTTGTAGTCGGCCACGTGCTGTGAGAGGATCGACGAGAACGGGGCGGAGCCCACAGCAGATATGAGGTTGAGGAGGGCGCTGTGTGGGTCTGGGCCTCGGAACGTGAACCCAGACGCGGCGTTGCCCGCATCCATGGAGTACTCCGTGTCTCCGACCCATGAAATCCACGCTTCGCGCGTCGTGCCGGCTTTCACTTGCAGGGTGGCGTTGGAGGGGGTGCCGAAGGGTACGGGGAATTGTATGCATTGGGTTGTTTGCGCGCTGGATTTGGTGGGGGTGGTTTGGAGGCGGGCTAGGATTTCGTAGATCATGCCGCTTGTGGGTTCGATGGTTCCGCGAATTCGGAGGGTATTGGAGTCCAGGCAGGTGATGTTAGGAGCGGGTAGACCAGATTCCTGAGCGGAAGAGAAGGTGTATGAAAGTTGTGGGAGAAGTGGAGAGAATCCCCAAGAGGAAGTCGTAGTGATGTGTTGTGTGCAAGCTTCAGTAGGATGTGAGCAGATAGTTGTGCTTACATCGCACTAAGTTAGTTTTCGTGCGTAGGCAGGTAAGTACAGACGGGCTCACCGAACAAAAGTAGTCCCAGATTGTGTCCAAGTCGTGCGAGCAATGCCTTGGTCCATATCCAAATAACGACCATAGTTAGAGATGGTCCCCGTCGTGTTAATCCCTTGTACAAGATATCCCGCTCCTGCGTATGAACCTAAAGAAAGCGAGTCGTGATGTGTCCACTCAAAATATCAAATCCGAACGTACCATATGCGCCTGCGTCTGTACCAAGTTGCCCAATACCTGTGGCAGTTCCATCAGATAATGATTATCCCTTTCGTCGGTTACCACGACTTACTGTTGATGTCACCAGTGGGGCTTTGGAAGATGTCTTTGCGAATATCATCCATGATTTGGGCAGTTGACGACTGCTCCACCGCTAGTTTGTTACCGCCGTTGTAGGACTAGTCGGCCGAAGTGAATATCGATGTAAACCAAATGAAGTGTTGAACGTACGCTGTCAGAGAACGGTCCACCACTCCAGAGAGATTCAAGATTTAGTTGTGTGGCTTCGTATGCAGTTCCTCCGGGTACCATTGCTGTCCGATGTGATGGTCAGCAGTTCATCGAGCTTGGATTTCAATATATTTACCTGCGAGGTAACCATTGCCGATGGGAAGCCATTCCTTAGCCCAAACAGTGGCAGAGGTATTAAACCACAAGCCATTGCCAGACGATGGGAATCCTGGAGGTGCAGATACCGAAAGTGTCACCAGCTGTGCTAAAGCAAGCAAGCGAGTGGCCCACATCTCAATGGTCTCGCAGACCGAGAGATAATAGGGGATCCCGAAGAAATCCCATATTATATAGTGAACGGTACTCGGCAGAAGCTCGAGCTTCATCGTGGCAGTCAGGAAGGGCTTTAGACGGCGGCTAAGGTCGCTAAGCGGCTGGAGGTGAAGAAGAAGACGCGAAGTTTGAGGTGAACCTTGTGCAGAGCGGTTGAAGGGACCGGGACACAAGGCACATGACAAGAGACGACCAAGAAGGGATCGCACGGAGCGCCTCTATGCAGGGCTACAAAGCTGTAACAAGTGGAAATAAAGGTACTATTCGGGCAGTCGTTAAGAGACGAGCCTCGGACAGCCCGCCTGAAACGTTCCGATCTGGGTGGACGCGTTCCGTCACGTGGCAGGCCGCCGTCAGCTGAGCACCTACACCTCTTTTTGTCCGTGGATGTTCCTCCCGAGCCGCCCATGAAGTCCAACACGACCACAACTGCGACGTTCTGCCGAAGTTGCACATGGTGGAAAAATTCCAAAATTACATTCAGATTTCACACACATACACACACCATTCGATAGCATAGTCTAAAACACTCAAAATACAACAAGCACTTAATCAATTAGGCTACCTTGGCACCTCCCCAAGCAACCTTTTGACCACCTGTTCTGGGTCCTTTTGTTTGAGCTTCCCCGGCTGGTGCAGAAGCCACTGCAGGGGTAACAGCATTTTTAGAAGGTTGAGGTAGAGGCATGTTCTTGAGATCGTCGTATATCCTTGCAGTACGTTCCGTGTTCTTGATGAACCAGCCAGCATACCGTCTGCCGATGGTGGATTCGGTAATGTGGACCATGTTCTATAGACACACACAGACCGACATTAATGATTACGCACACAAGAATGGAAGGGCTCCATAACTTACCTCGGCGATTACGAAATTGAGGTCGCTGGTCGTAATTGTCTCTCCATCCAATAGGCTGCCCTTGTCGCTCCCAGGCACCCTACTCACGCTCTTGCTCGCCTGCTTCATCAACATCATCTCCTGTACTATCTCCTCCTCATCTGCATCGAGGAAGTTCGCGAGCTTTGCTGCTCCAAGGCTGGTGTATAGCCTCAGGAAACTCCTGAGAGTAGGCACGGGAGCTTGAGCAGCCACGTCAGCCAGGAAGAGGCTAAGATGCCTGTGTGTGGGGTCGGTGGAGGTTGTTGACGGTTGCTCAGAGCCATCGGTCGGGGAGGGAGGGGCGACGAGGAGGGAGAGTGCAGACGGGTCATCGTAAGGAGGGGGGTTGGCGGTGATGAATTTCGGGCAGGCGTAGAGGAAAAGCTCTTCGAACGCGGCTAAGGATTCCTCACTATAAAAAACAGCCCAAGGTAAGTCCCACGGTATGGAACGGATCTTAGGTTCAATCCTTACCCTCCACGCGCCATCTTAGCGAATTGCTCTCCATACCGCTCCTTCGAGATATTTGCAACATTGTCATCGAGCCTGCTCGGCGAGAGAGCATTGCAGACAGCGAAAAGAGCATACATCCGGTCTGCTGTTTTGCTGATCTATTCGTCCAAAACCCGTAAGCATCTGGGTCGGATTAAGAGAAAAGCTCTGATATACCTGATCGTACTGGTAACTCCGTGTATGGTATTGCCTCATACGCATGATGAAGTTGAGGACGTTGACGAAGGTCCGGATGGCATCAGGATAACGGCGGAGCATAATGTAGCAGAAGCCAACATAGTAGTAGGTCGCGACATGGCACGCGGTCACGCGGGTGAACGGCGACTAGCTCATCATCAGAAGCTGGCCAATGGCGGGTAGAAAGATTGTCTATACCTTTTGGTTGAGCTCAACGTGCTCCATCACCTTCAAAGCAAGAGTGAAGTCTCCCAACAGTACATGGACTCGCAGAAGTCCGATAAGACTGAAGTAACCAAGGTTGCGGTAGAGGGGGCGTTGACCGTACTCCCCGACGATCTCACTGCAAAACGACAAGGTATGAGGAAGAGTATAAGGGGACATAGGAAAATATACGAACGCAATCTCCTCTGATGATTTTCCCTCTTGTGTAGCAACGATGTGCTCGTTGATGCGGGACTTTTGGATGAGAGAGTAGAGGACATTGAGCACACTGTACGAGCTCCAGACCTTAAACAATCAGATCAGGATATAAAGGACCGCACACGATTCAGCGTTCTAAACTCACCGGTCCACCCTCGGCCAGCATAATGATCTCGTCCTCAGTCTTTGACTTTACCTTGGAGCGCCAGGTGCAGAACACTTGGAATTGGTAGATGAACTCGTCGATGATATCCCACAACCACTGCTCCGGAAGCTCGAGTTGCACGGGACCCTCAGAGTCTACAAGACAGTCAGACCGACGATAAGACGGAGGAAGGTATCGACGAAACGCACTGAGGAGGTAGTTGAACAGCTCGCAGCTGTTTTCGTAGGAGTGAAATCGGTCATCGATGTTGGGTTGGAGGCGGGAGTAGACGTGGCGGTAGTAAAGTTCGCGGTAAAGGATAAGGAAAATGGGATCTATACGGCGCTTTCCTTAGATATGAGCAACTGGATACGAAAATTGAAGCTCACCGTCGTTGACCAAGGGTGCAATAACCTCCGCCTCCGGCCACTCAGTCTTCGAGTAAAACTTTTCGGTGTATTTGTTCCAGCCACTCTCATACGCAACCGTGATCTCCGCGAGATTGTTGTCAAGAACTGCCTGGTGGAAGTGCACGATGAACTGGAGGAAAAGAATATATTTGAGCCGTCATCAAATCTTCACAGAATTCGCAACTCACGCCTTTAACCACATCCGGGATCTGAGAAAACGCCGCCTGCTGTGCCATATGCTGCTGCATGGCCATGAGAGTCGCCTCATCGATTTGCGGCTGCTGTATGTGGGCTAGAGTATGAAGTCGGTACGTGTTGCATTCCAAAATTGATGGTCACCCTCACCGTCCTCGAAATGACCGGTTTGCCCATAGTTTCCAAGAGCAAGGTGGAGGTCTACATCCTCTTCGATGTCTGCCTCTGCCGCCCATAGCGCCATACGTTGTTGCGCCATTTTATGTCGTTGGGGGTGTGGTGGTGGTTGGGACCAGAAATTTAGAGTTTTCTCGGCAAATTCCGAGCGGTCCGTCAGTTCATCTTTCTTTCTCTCAGTTTGCAACTTGGATTGACGAAAGTAAAATCCTGCGTCACTTGTTACTTGAAATAGTCTTCAAAATTATCAGAGGAAGAAATTTTTCGCATCTCTACTACACCTTCCTCTGATTCTTGTTTACTGTGCGCTAATTTATGATATGTCAAGTCAGGTGTCGTAGGACTTTGTGCCCACAAAGGTTCTTGAGGCTTGAAATACGCAGCATTACCCCGTTCAACAGCTTCAATGGGCGTTTGGAGATAGTTCTCGTCACAATCCGATGACTTGGGAAATGGCATGAGCGGCTCTTCACTAAGTACTCTTCTGTTCTTTCCTCTGATCTAGCCAATCTTCAACGTTCCATCGTCTCCTCAGTATTGCAATGTGAGAGAGCCTTCTGCAACCTAGACAATGATACTAATCGGAGGCAGTGTAGGCGCCTACACGGATATGGCGATTTACCTTAGGCTTGGAAGGAATATAAACATCTCGACGACAGATCTTATTTCTTCCATACGCCGTTCAGCGCCGTCACATATGATAACATGTGCGATCCCGGTACGCGTGCTGAAGTTGAGAGATTCCATCAGTCTTTGCAACACTTAAGTCAAGGGGTCGGTGTCACCGTTATAGCGAGCCATCAAGAGATCTACATTGACCTCCGCCCAAGAGGATACAACTACGTCGACCACGAGCCTGGCCAAATGTTCTGGCTGCATATCGTCGCCATTAGTAAGTTGGCGCCACACTGCAGTGCCAAGGAGAGATCTCGAATGTCCTTCAGTATGTAATTCTTCTCTGATTGCGCAACGCCTCAACCTCCGAGTAATGTCCCTTTTATTTGATAGAGAGCATTTTGATGCAAAACTACTATCGCCATGTTACACATTTTCCTAACCATCGAAAACGAACAAATTTCGAGCTTCTCCACGCTTGCAAGAAGCCCTTGCACGAGATCGCTTAGGTACGGAATTGGTTCATTTCGTATGAGTCAATGACATAGAGCTATTATGCAGAATTTACACGTCGGTGGGCTCGAGAGGGTGCTGGGTTGTGACGCGGGTTGCGGCTCATGACAAGTTGTAAGTTTCGAATATACAACACGAATCGCGCATGATTCCGAACTTGTTTCAAAATGAATGTCCAGCCAACCCATTTTACCTGGTGGATTTCTCATGTACTAGAACAGGATTGTAAGTCAATGCCTCCGTGGGTTTTCTGTAATCGCTGATGATAGTTGGAACTCTCGCCCAACAGCAATTCGCCTCGATTGAAGTGGTGGGCGTAAATATCCCTAGTCCTTCAGAGAGTGGAGATCAGGAACGTATTGCTCACATGTGATGATGTTGCTCTGATGCTTTGCAACAGGTCAATTGTTTTCACGGGAGGCTAGGCTGATGTTTGATCAAGGAACCCCGAGCATGGGCTGCAATGAAACCCAAGCACACGGCGTATCGCTGTCGGAACAAACCTTTTGTTGATCGTCTAGGGGCAGCATGGGAGGCTGTTCTCGGTGCCCACAACGATGTGAAACTAAAACTGGCGGTCCTAATTTGCGAGTGGCAGGAAAACCTTTTTGTCAGTCCTGTGGCGCCCTTATCAATCCACTTGACCGCTCATTGAAGACTACTCCGTACCTCTCGTATGTCATTGAAAGTTTGACGCCTGCTACATTCATAATGATCTGCTCGCAAGGTAGCTATGGCCTTTCTTGTCGATTATAACCTACAGCCTTATATCGACGTGAGCGCCAAGTTTGCAACCGCAAGCTCGTTGGGACTGATGGCTGCCGGCTTCCACCATGCCTGGAGATTGTCCTATCAAAAAGGATGCGTCCCAGTTTCAACCTGTACGTATTTCTATCACCTTTCTCTAGGTATGTACCTTAGAAGTTCGATGTCCAGGATGCTGGCAGCTTTATTGAACGACAAGGTGTCTACAGTGCAAGATTGCTTTCTTCGATGACAACGGTCAGCCTTGCCGGCTCTCTTGTAATATTAATGTTTTTGATTAACTGCTTCTTCGAATGTCCGAGTCGTTCGTGCGTTGTTTCGCGGACGGCCTTTTACTTTACCGTGGGGGCTATTCTTCTTTCTTTGGCCCTGCCCAGGGGTTTGTCTCGGCGACGGGCATGATGCATATTCTTGATATAGTGCTCAATCTATAGGCTACCTTGAAGACATGTCAATCGGGGCCGCGCGTCAGGCGTGAGCCACTCAGCTCATCATCAAGGTCCCATTTACCCTTCCTCGTCGATACATATATACATTTATGTTAAATCACTCAAGCCATTCAAACAGGCCCCAGAAAGGTCAGAGAAAACGGGCACTCATGACACAACGTTCCATATAGTATTCTGATGCAAGGTAAAAGCACGGTTTTACGTTCCACGTTGGGGTATGTGAAGTGAGAAAAATACTCGGGGAGATGGATCGATATCTTGGGTTCTATGCTGTTGCTGTAATCAAGGAGGAGAGCGAGCAGCCGTGGCGCTTGACGGTCGTTCAAAGCATTCAAAATGAACTGTTACCGGGCGAGCATCTTGTATTCATTAGATAGCGAAAAAGAGATTGTTCGAGGAAAGATAAATAGGTCGCGTGCTGTGGAAACACTCGTAAGCTTGTATTTATATATGTCGAACAATTCGGCCTACCAGGTCTGTTTGAGCCACAACCCTGACGATGCTGAGCCTTGACAGTGTTTCGAGCAATACAATGCGATTTTGCACCCGATACACCGTCGAAATTTTCTACTTGTCTTGGCCGCTTCACACTATAGCAGCAGTCGATCTCTTTGTCCAACAGATGTTATGACTGGCTCTGCCCACCTCAGCATAATCACAACGTGGTGTGAATATGCCGAGCCTGTCAAATGCAGCTTCGACGCATAATGCCCGGCGGACAGTATTTGCCAATGAAGACCATTTGGATTGAATATGGGCGGGTCGTATTACCTTGGGAGCAGTGTTTAGAACGGCTCTCAAGCGTCTGAGAACGGGACGGTAGAGCGTGTAGATCTCCAGGTCATTCAGAATTGTTACGAGGTACAGAGCCGTATGTCTTTGTGTTTCAATGTCACAGGGGAGAACACTTCTGACTAAGGCAAGTAGTAGGTTGCAGCGGAGTGCAAAGATGGCCCGGGAGTATCCCCGGGCAACTGTTGTTGAATAATGCGATAACAGCCCCAAAAATAGAGCGACGGCGTTCTGTTTAGGACCAGGTATTGCCGGCAAATTAAGATCCGACATCGATAGATTGGGGTCTGAGCTAGTAATCCGTGCAAGACCATCGCAAATATTGAATATAACAGTCTTTGAAGAGTATTGGTGCCAATAGTCGGTAGAACCGCGGGTACCCGACGTTGAACTCTAGGTGCATAAAGAGGACGTGAGGAAGACATATTTTCCAGGATGATTTGTTGCGGACACATCTGAAGTGGTTTGATAAGTTTTTCAGCAGCCAAAGCTGCGTCAAAGCCCAAGACTTCAAAAATTTCGCCAGAGTTACTCAGGGGGCACGTAAGGAGGTTCAATGCGTTCAAAGGTGTCTTCATTTTCTGGCGGTTTTTTGTGAGCTGTATCCACAGTCTCGTAGCCAGTCCCACAACTCCTATTAGCAGAACGACTGCGCAGGCGGGGTTGTTGAAGACCAGGAAGCCAACCAAGATTTCCACGGACTCTGACTTGATTGCTGTGGCCATCTTTGAATGGTATTTGATGAATGAATTCAAACCATTTCCATATGCTGGGCCATTCGAATAGAATATTTCCCAACAGGCTATGAGTGGAGCTATCATGTTCCGAGTCGCACAAGGGCGAGTCCCGTCAAAGCTTCGGCGATTATCTTGATTTCGTGAATCGGAGTGAGGGGTGACAGTGAAGGCGGTGGTAGCTTAACAAACTGCTTGATCAACACTTGAACGATGCGTGGATGAAGCACCCATACCTCGAATTCAATCCGTAATAGCTTTACAAGTGTGGCCAAACGAAATCTTGGCAACCTTGACGCGTTAACTTCGTTGTTTAGAGTCGTCTGGATATAAACAGATAAACAGAGGAAGTTACTTAAGCAGAATTAAAGCACGAAGTTGGTCAACGGTGGTCAAGTCTCTTTTTTGATTCGAAAAAAGCTCGCCTCAAGTCTGTGAGATAAACGTCATGTTGGAGGCATATAGCAACGCAGGAGACGAACTACCTGAGGAAGCTCGCTGGGAGTTGAACGTACTCATGATGTCAGTGATGAAAATGACGGGCACCCAGTGATATGTTACGGTTTCTTCAGGGGCTCCACGAACTCATTCCGCTCCACGAACCAACTATGAAGCCAATTCAAGCTTTGTGGAATTTAGAGGCAAGCTCCTTAGCTCTTTGAGGATTGGTCACATTTTCATGCTAAATTATCCACAGAAACTGCCCGCTTGTATATCTGACGATGACGCTGCGCGACTTCATGAATTCGACGAAAGGCAAGATTCGTTGAGAGATCGCGCATTTTTTATCGAAGAGATGCTGGACAAATATCAGCACCCACACTTTATGCTTCTGGTTGCGGACTCTCTGTTCCAGTATCAATCCGATGCCATGGGACTTGAGCTCTGCATCAAGGTGAGCCGTGAATTAAAGTACGCGACGTGTGCCAGACTTTCTGATTCGTATATCTGTTCAACAGGCGCAACGAGTGGCCAAGGAGTCTGGTTTGGCGGACAAAGAGCTTGACGAGTTCATTACCATGGCTCAAGCATCGGTTGAGCAGAAGGCAGAAAGGCTTTTAAGCGTATCGGAACAAAGTAAGTCCCCGAGTTGGGCCACTCATTTGCGATGCTTCTCTTATCATTATACTAAATGTTTGTGTCAACGAAGCCCAATTCTTCCAACGTTGGTCGCCCACTAGGAATCAGAAATTTCCCCTCTCGCTACCTCAGCTTCCTACAGGACACGACCGACTGTCACAGGAGTGGGCGAACTTGACGTCGGACGGTAGTGATTTTCGGGATCGATTTATGAGAGCTCTTGCCATTGACACTAATCAAGTCGAGAGCGTTTTCGCTTTGACTGAAGCTGTGGGCTTTGTCGATTCATACTATAATCCGCTGGCTGATGCATCCAGTCCGCTCGGGACATGATCACAGGGGCGTATCCGATGGCACGGTCTCCTGCGTCTCTGAAACGGATAGCATGTTGCATGATTCCTACATCATCAAGGAGATCGTTAGTGACACCCTCGCCGTAAGTTGTTCTGAAGGCTCCCTGCGTACTGGTTGGCAGCTTGTGTGTGCCAGGCATACGATCTCCTCGAAGAAATCATACAGGACCCCAAGGCATTAACGAAGAACTTGATATGCCAGATACACGCACGACTCATGAAGAGTTCCCGGATTCTACCAAACTCCTCATCCTACATTTCTCCAGGAGTCACGCGCACGATCACTCGGAAGACGGTTGTAATTTCTGGAACCTACTCTGTGGAGTGCTGCCCATATCCCAAAGTGGACGACGAACTCGAATACATTTGCAAGATGGCAAAGGTACGATTCATTTCGGAGCCTTTCAAACTACGAGGCACGACTCACACGACTTCTTGCAGCAATACATCGCTAATTGGCGCAATCCATTCTCGACCGCGAGCTGGGTTCATTTGATTCTGGCACGTTGCCATCCATTCGAAGTTTGTTTTGTCGTCCCACTTGTCGTCGTCGATTGACCTGTTCATAGGACGGGAATGGTCGTGTGGCGCGCATGCTTGCTTCCGTCCCGCTCTTGAGATGCGGGTTTCCGCCCATCTACCTTGTGGTATCGCAGAAACAAGAATACTATGACGGAATAAGAATGGTAAGCCACATCTTCTGACATTAGTTTTAATTATCGTGTATTGAAGAAATCAATGAAGGCAGGCGAAGGCAATCATAAGTCTTTCATCGAGTGCATCGTCAAATCCATGGAAACAAGCATCGCCTCCGTGAAGAACATCCTCTAATTTTGTATACCAAGCCATCTATACCTCATGCACCAATTATCAATCGTGTATTAGTACATTACACCTTGTTATTTCATTCCTTATCTATCCTCACTTGAAGCATAATCTGGCGATAAGCAGGTGAAAACGGAGTGCCCAGCATGAACTCCCAAATCCATTTGCTGGTATCAGAGCGACGTCAAAGACATGCATCTGAAAAAGCCAGCAAAAAGAAAGAAAAGGATCCCCCGACGACGCAAGCCAGAAGTGCAGCAGCAAGGTCATCGCGTCCCCGCGTTGCAAGCAGAGCGCAGAGAACAAGGGCGGCAAAAATTAGATAACCAGAAATGGAGGCGGTGCCTCCATAATAGTGGTTAAACTATTAAGAACAGATACTACACTTGATCTAAGCCAAAAGGCCAGAGTGGTAAGGAATCAAAATGTTGGGTCCTGGTATTTATACTAGGCGCCCGCGCACGGACCATGGACCCATAAATGGTAAGTGACATATCATGCCAGTACGCCTTTTGTCAGGGCTTGTAGGGCGCGCCACGGATCCCCTATTGACAGTTATAGCGGCGCGGTGCAACGGCACTCGTGAGTGCAGTTCCGGCATGCAAGACCCCTTGTACTGCTCCAACATGCTCGTTGACGAAATTTTCTTCCAAGTTGTTTGTCAAGAACGAAACTTCGGTGTCAGTACAACGGTCACGGTCTGGCAGAAACTTGCGTGCTATTTCCATTCGTCATCAGAGCCGTCCTGAGGCCGACTTTTCTTGGCTGCTCTCACGATTCATAGTAGC
The DNA here is from genome assembly GCA_018858115.1 of Tephrocybe rancida. Classification (NCBI taxonomy): domain Eukaryota; kingdom Fungi; phylum Basidiomycota; class Agaricomycetes; order Agaricales; family Lyophyllaceae; genus Tephrocybe; species Tephrocybe rancida. Next base: position 19,762 of record JABCKT010006442.1, on the reverse strand, counting down.
GTGTCGTACTCAAAGTCATTCTACCTCGTGTCGTTGCTGAGCAGCTGCTGTGTCAAATTTAGATAACGACCATATCCTCGTCCGCCTGACACCGTATCGGCCATCCGAGCCTGAATCGAACAAGCTCAGATCGGGGACTCAAGGGCGCCGTTCTACTAACACGCCACATTCGAGGGGGTGTCTTTATCTTGGCGGTATCTGCGCGGTATCTTTATTCGAGACCGACGCCAGACATGTCTACACAGCGTGCCGGAACCATCGCATATGGTCTGGTCTTTCGGGTCCATGGGTGTCCCGGGCATCCTGAGAAAGTCTTGCCTTCCCGACATGAACGTGGTTCGGAAGCCTGCAACCGTCGATAGGCTTGATGACGTTCTTCCTTATCTCCAACCGTTCCTTCCGCCCCAACGCTGCTGTAAGGCCATAATCATAACTCACGGGGTCTGCGCGCTGAGGCATGGATGATGGAACACTTCAAACCCACTCCAAGACGTCGCGTAAATGTCAGCTTGAGTTCATTAGTGTGCATATCAGCTACTCTAATCATGTCGTAATTCATGGGTAAGTATTTTAGGAGTGATGGGAGAGTGGTGGGCTGTTCATCGACGCCAATGATAAGCACCTGTCTATCAAAGAAGTGACGGAGACGGCCAGGGCAAGTCGAAGTGAAAAAAAAACGTCGCTTCGGAAAAAAGGAAGACGCCCTCTAATTGATATCGTAAATGAGAACAAGGGCAACAATGAAAAGATGAAGGAGAGTCCGAGGTCCTATGTAGACGAAGGCTCCAAGTAAGTACAATAACAAGATGGCGAGATGGTAAGTACGGGGGGTGATGTGATGATATTGTCTATGAGTACTTGACGGAAGGGGCAATGGAGTTAGAAGCAGGCCTACAAAAGGGTCCAAGTTCGTGTCCTTGTCGGTAGGGCGACATATGGTTTGAGACATTCGCGTAACATATGACGCAGGTTATGACGGGGAGATTGAGAGAGAGAGAGAAAGATAATGACAGGGTGGGTATAATGATACGAGGGCTGGGAGCGACGACGCGCGATAACGACAAGTCCGTCCGATCAATGAACTTCAACGTCCAGCGTCGCTATTCGTATCGTATCATATCGGGTTAGCGAGAGAAGCGAGTGTGTGTGAGGGCGGCGGCCACAAGGCGCCTGCGCGCAATGAGGTTAGTACGAGAAGACCATAAGCCACGGGTTGAGCACGATCTGTCAAACATGGGCGGGGTGGACAATTTAGCCACGACGTCGATTAATCCCGTATGGGGATAAGGCACACTCACAGGGAACAAGATGTGGCAGGCCGCAATGAGGCTGTGGCACAGCAGGAACAAAAATAAAAAATCAATACATGTAAGGGCCGTTGTTCGGTTCGGATAAACTCACGCGATAGGGAAGATAACGGCCCAGCCGGTCGCGCCGTCGACGCGCCACTCGAGGGGCACGAGGCTCGTCGAGCAGATGATGACGCCCAGAATGAGCACGAGTGACACGGAAATGGGGAACCAGAACCTATGAACGTACACGGCATCAGCGCAAATTCAATTGGGAACGTCACGCAATGACGGGGAGGCATTGATGGGCGACAAGAATAGGATGGAGCACGCACCGCTTCGCGATCTTCGGAATTTCCTTGAAGAAGTTCGAGCGCTGCACTTCCTTGATGGTGGCAGACCACGATATATTATACGAGAATAAGTGCGCGAGGATCGCCTGACTCAGCGGGATCGAGAGGCCGCCGAAGAAGAAAAAGCTGTTCGGGTGTTCAGTTCGATGCATCGCTTAATAAAGGCAAAAATAGAAGGAAATGATGCGCACAAGAATGGAATCCACATCACGTTCTCCAGGAAAGCCGGGATCTGCAGTCATGGGATGGTCAGCATTGGCAGTTCAACGAAAGAGCGGCTAGGAGACAAGAAACTCACCAACTGCTTCTGCCCCAGCCTATACTGCAACAACGAATACCCCACAGTCCCCGACCCAAAAAACACCACCGTAGTCGCCAGCCAAACCTCAAACGAGTGCATATAGAACCTATCCGCGCCGAACTGGAAGCCCAGGAGCACATAGTTGATGACACTGATCGTCACGGACCCCGCGATGCCGTAGTACGAGAACATATCTAAAAAACAATAGCCACATCAGCGTCATTCCCAATGAACTTTGAGTACAGGGAGGGAGGGGGGGGGACGCACAAGCCATCATGGCGATCTTATAGTGAATCGGCGCGCCACTCCACATGAACCGGTGGATCTGGGGCGCGATGGGCCCGCGGCGGAACCACTGCTTGAGCGGGTTGAAGAGGAGCTCCGAGCACCCGTACGCGTATTTTTGCCATCTGTTGAGCTCGTCGTCGACAATGAGGGAGACGCCCTCTTTGAACCCGCCCTTCGAGTACGTCGCCCACCTGTGCGCGGGCGTGCGTCAGCGCGTTGTCCCATACATAACTAGATAAAGTATGGAAGAGGAAGGGGAATGGGCTCGCGCACGTACCGAATAACATACCCCTTCCCCATCAACCTCAACGCCATATCAAAATCCTCCGACACATTGCTCTCGCTCCATATCTTCTCCTTCCCGTCCGCCGGATCCACAAACGCCGCGTCCTGCAGCGCGCGCCATCTCAGGAACGCATTGTGTCCTACGAACGGGGCGACCTCGCCGTTCGCGCACGCTGGTGGGGGAGGGGGCGTTAGTAGGGAAGGATGAAGGAAGGGGAAGGAGGAACGCACCCATAGAGATAGTCCGGTTAATCCTCCTCGTAAAATACGCGATCCCGTTCTCGAAATAATGATGCGCGACCTGCATCACATCTGCCCAAATAAATCAGCGTCCCAGTCTTATCCCCCCCCAAAAAAAAAAAAAAAAAAAGGGGGAGAGAAAAGAAAGCCGCGCCAACTCACCGCTCTCATGCTGAATAATCCCCACATCCCCACACACACCCATCTCCCTCGCCGCATCCCTCAGACAATCCTCGGGGACAACCGTATCCGAATCCACAAGCAGCACGATCTCGCCCATGCGCACATTGCGCCCGTTCGCGGCCCAGGGGCGGAAGCCCCCTCCGTCCTTCTCGCTCTCGGCGATGGCGAGCGCGAGCGCCTGGTCTTCGAGGGACGCCGGGGGGGCGGGGGCCGGGGCGGTGGTAGGGGCCGGGGTGGGGGCGGGGAGGTGGGCGGCGGAGGAGTTGGGGGGTATGTGGGCGGTGGAGGAGTTCGGGGGCGTGGAGTTCGGGGGCGTGGAGTTTGGGGGCGTGGAGGACTCGGAGGAGGCGGGGGTGGGGGCGGGGGTAGGGGGTAGCCCGAGGAGGGAGAGGTCCGCGACGAGGTGCGGCGGGAGCGGGAGGGGCGCGGGCGCGGGTGTGGGCGTGGGGGCGCGCGAGGTGGAGTCGGCGGAGGTGTCCGCGTCCTGCTGCGCCTGGGCCTTGGCGTCCTTGTGGTGCTTGAGCAGAGCCGCGAGGTGGTGTTCGGCGCGGAGGGATAGCGCGAGTCCTATGATAGGATAGGTTTCAGCGGGGGTATAAAGATAGTTGAGAGAGGGAGGACCCACCATAGTTCAAATTCGAAGCCTTCTTGAACCGCCCAGCCCTAACAAACACCGGCCCCTGCCCCTGCTCCCCCTCCTTTCCCTTTCCCTTCCCCTTCTTGTCTCTCCCCTTCCCCTTCTTGCCTTCCCCCTTCTTATCCTCTCCCCCCAACCCCATCTCCACGTCCCCCCCCTCCGCCTCCCGCTCCAAGCCCTCATCCCCGCGCGCCCCATGCCCCGGCCGCGCAACCCACCCAATCCCCTGCCCCGCATAAAAGCGCACCCTCTCCCTCTGCACCTCCCCGGGGAGCACCCGCAGCCCGTCGTCGCACACGAAAATGCTCGAGGTCCCGCCCTGGCGCGCGTACGTCTGCATCGCGCGCTTCAGCGACAGGATCGACGGCGCGCTGTCCACACATAAACACAAATCAAGTGAGTTAGTCAGGTCGGGTTGAGGGGGAAGGGTAGGGAGCAGAGCACGCACAGCACGCCCTCCAGCCCCTCCTTGTACACCGGCATCTGGATCGTCACGTGCGGCAGCGCCCCGTCCACGCGCGCGTTCGCGGTCGGCTTCACGGCGCTGTAGTACGTCGAGTTGGAGTGGTACTGCTCGATCGGCCCGATCCTGCGTGTACGTCAGCGTCCGCTTTATCGTTATCGAGCAAAAGAGGAAGGGGGCGGAAGGCGGAATTACGTAGCGCGGAACGAGGAAGGAAGAGAAAAGAGAAAAGAGAAAAGGGGGGCGGGGCGAGACGAGACGAGACGAGACCTACACCATTGAGACGTTCTGGATGATCTGGAGCGCGAAGAACTGCGGATGCGGGGGGCGGGTGTCAGCGTGCGTTCGAGTTTGGGGGGAGGTTTCGTAAAGGAAAAAAAGAAACAGAAACAAGAAACGAGGAACGGGAAACAAGGATGGATGACGCAATTGGGGTGGATACGGTATACGTAAGATGGGTGTGGTTGGGAGGGAGGGAGGGAGGAAAAACAAACATAAGACATAAGGATGGCAGGGGTAAGACGGGTTGTGGGGGAGGTGGAGGGAGGGGGGTGGGAGCGGGTGGGGAGTGGCGCGGGCATGTGGACAAGGTGCCATTGGAGTGCCGTATGTAAGTGTCGAGGACTCGGGGATGGTGGAATGAAGGGAATGTGTGGAGGGAATGGAATGTGATGTAGGTGGAGGAAGGAAACAAGGAGAAAGCAGCTCACCAGCGACACGCAATACAACAGCGGACATATGGCCAACAACGCAAACCTGATGAACCCCCCATCAAGCATCCACTCCTCCAAGAGGGTCTTCACTCCGCCCCCAATGAACACTACCAACTCTCTCAATACCAGACAAAAGAGGAAGGGAGGAAAAAGCACGCACGGAACGCCAGTCCCGCAGCGAGACCATTATACAACGGCGCCCACAACACCGTCCTCCTCGTCTGCCGATCCTCGTCCCACCTCCCCTCCTCCTCCACCAAATCCTCCTTCCCCCCTCCCTCCGAAGACGACTTCTCATCCATCTGAATCTCATCATCATCAGCGGCGGGCAGCACGACGCGCCGCCCATACCACGTCCGCTTCACCTCCGCCGGGCGGCGGGACGCCCTGAGCGGGCTCGCATGGGCGCTGGGGCCCGCGGCGAACGGGGAGCCGTGGTGCGCGTGCGTGGACGCGGAGGTGGCGAGCGAGGCGCGTTTCGGGGGCGCGAGGCCCTCGACGCTGCCCTCTACACTCGAGCGCGCGGACGCGAGGCTCCCGTGCGCGATGGACGGGCTGAACGAGGACGGGGGCGCGGACGGGGTGGAGGGCGCCGCGCGCCACAGGAGCTTAATCAGGCGCTCCTCAAAGTCCGTGCACATGGGCACGATGCGATCGAGGTCGTCGCTCCACACGACGAGCACGCGCTCGTCCCTGATGAACGCGGCGCACTGCTCCTTGTCCGCGCCCGGGAGGTGCGCGAGGGAGTCGAGGATCTGGATGCGGGTGTTCGCGTCTACGTAGACGGAGGTGTCGGTTGGGGACACGGAGGAGGAGGAGAGGGCGGCGTGGACTGCGGCGGAGCGGATTTTTACGGCGACGGCGGGGTTGAGGAGGGATATGGAGGACTCGAAGGGCTCGAGGGCGGGGGTTTCGTAGGGGAATACGCGGAATTCGGGGGTTGGGTCTATGTGGGTTGATAGTTAGACTAAGAGACACATAGAGGGAGGGACGACTCACCATTGACATCAGAGATACGAAGAGCGACGCCAGAGGAAATGTTCTGCTCGTTGGGGCGGAACCAAGCGTCTCCCTGAGTTTGGCGGAATAGCCAATGGAGCAGCGCGTCGTTGCGGTCGTAGTCCATGGTTGGGTGGTAGTCCAGAGAGAGACACAAACGTTCCAGTCTCGTTGTTTTCAGCTCTCGGGTAGCATGCGTGTATCTATATAAGTCGCATCCCCAAATGGAGGGGTGTCCGGGGACTCGGAAGGTTGACGTCAGGAAGCAGGGTTGCTCGAAGCGTTTAACATGTGCCTGGGTGGCGGGCGGATGCAAAGAGATATTATTGGTTACTATAATGAAATATTTCATACATTGTATCTATAAACGGCGATCAGCGATTTCGAACCCTCACAAAAACAGGACCAGCCTCGCCTTTCCACTGCCGCACCGTAGCAATGGCGGACCACAACCACGACGATCTCCCCCGCCCAACAACACCGCCCCCTTCTCCCTCTCCCGTGCCGCCCTCTCCTCCAACTCCCTCAACAACACTCATACCCCCCCGCCCCTTCTTCCTCGGCGGTTCCCGATCGCGTCGGTCAACCACCTCCTCAGACCTGCCCCCTTCAAGCTTTGCCTACCCCTTCCAACTGTACCCAGGCAACCCCGACCCCCTCCCTCCCTCCTCCTACACCCGCCGCCGCGTATCCCTCGACAGCACCGACCTCTACCCCTCCGACGACACCCTCCCCCGCGCCGGCTCCCTCGGCGACCTCCGCCGCCCCCAAGCCCCCTTCGCCCTGGGCACTCCGGCACTGACGACCTCCAGTTCCTCTCCAAGTCTCTATCGCGCCTCAGCAGCGGCCCCTATCGCCTCCGCCCCCGCGCTGACCCCCGCCCAAATATTCCGCCCCCCCTTCCTCTCCCCGGCCTCGCGCCCCGCCTCCTCCCTCTCATGGGTCCCCCTCACCCCCGACCCCGCCCAGGTCCTAGGCCTCCCCACCAACGGCTCCTCCACCGCCCTCCACCACGCCCCCTCCGGCTCCTCCCTCGCCCTCGCCCACGCCCACCACCGCCCCCCGCTCCCCAGCTCCATGCTCGAGAAGCCCCCTATATCCGCCTCGGGCTCGCATGTGTCGTTGGGCAGCACCACCAAACGCGCCGGCGGGTATGTGCTCCAGCCGAAGAGGAGGCATAGGCCCAGCTGGTGGCTTACCCTCTCGTGTATCTTCGCGGGCATCGCGGGCGCGGCGGTCCTCTGCTTCTTTGGAGTCAAGGACGCAAAGAGCAAGATGCTCGACGAGCACTCGCTGTGCCTCGTCATGTCCGAGGACTTTTCCTCCCCCGACCTAAACGACGCGTACTGGACGCGCGAGGTCCAAGTCGAGTGCGTTGCGTTCCTCCTTGTCCCTTGTCCCCCATTACTGACGAGCCTGCGCAGTCCCCGCGGCTTCCAAATAACCACCTCCTCCCCCACGAACCTCTACCTCCAAAACGGCGAACTCTACATCTTCCCCACGCTCACAAAGGACGAGCTCCCCACCTACGCGGACGACGGGACCAGCTACGACGTGCAGGGGTGTACCGCCTCCGTGCCCGACCCCGGCCCCGCCCCTGCGCCCGCTTCCAACACCACCTCTACCACCAACAGCACCACCACTGCTACTACCAGCGCTGTGAGGGGAGGGCAGACTGGGGCTACGGGGGGCGGCAATACTGGCGGAAACACCGGTGGGAACACTGGCAACACTGGCGGGAACACAGGCAACACTGGCAACACCGGCGGGAACACCGGCAACACTGGCGGTGGCGGAAATACTGGCGGGAACACAGGCAACACCGGCAACGGCAACACAGGCAACACTGGCGGCAACACCGGAAACACCAACGCCAAGCGCCAAACGAACCCCAACCCCTCAGCCAACGCCACCACCCCCGCCCCGGACACCACCGGGAACCCCTGCCACGCGGTAACGAACAAGGCCGCGGGGACGGTCGTGAACCCCGTCATGAGCGCGAAGATCAGCACGAAGGGCAAGGTCGGGATCCGCTATGGGCGGGTCGAGGTCAGGGCGAAGGTCGCGAGGGGGTGAGTGTGCTTTCATTCTGGATTTTGGGTTCTTTTGTTTTTTGTTGCTTGCTTGCGGAGTCGGGGGGTGGTGTGGATTCTGGCATTGGTGGTGTGGATAAGTGAGACTCGGACGGGCGCAATCATGCTGACACATGCACACGCCCACGTGCCGCCCGCCGCATTACCATTTCGAGCGTCGCTTCCTAAGTTTCTTTGCCCGTCTCCTCGCCTTTTTTTCTCTGTACAATGACGAAAGGCTAACACCCCACCCAGCGACTGGCTCTGGCCCGCCATCTGGATGCTCCCCGAGAACAACACCTACGGCGCCTGGCCCCTCTCCGGCGAGATCGACGTGAGCCCTCCCCCAAAAGTAAAAATCAAAATCAAAAGGCTAACCCAACCCCCACAGATCCTCTCCACCCGCGGCAACGCCCCCTCCTACCCCGCCCAAGGCTCCAACTACATCCGCTCCGCCCTCACGTACGGCCTCTCCGCCTCGCTCCTCCCCATCTCCGTCCCGGGCGCGCCGGAGCCCGCGCCCCTCACGAAGTCGCTCTTCGGGTGGCTCTCGACGAAGCGCACGTCGTACGACCGCGCGTTCCATACGTATGTGGTGGAGTGGGATGTGGGGTTCGTGCGGTTTTGGGTGGATGGGCGGGTAAGGAGCGTGTTGGAGGTGCCGGTGGCTTCTGGTGGTGGTGGTGCGGGGAAGGGGAAGGGGGGTGCGAAGGGGGGGACTGGGAGCAGTGGGGGCACGTTTTGGGAGAAGGGCAAGTTTCCGCCGACGGCGCAGAATGGGACGACGGGCGCGGTGACGGTCGTGCAGGACCCGTGGAAGGATGGCACGGGCGCGGCGCCGTTTGACCAGCGTGAGTACCCCCCCTCTGATTCTTAATCCTGCAGAATGAAATGGGAGCGATAGGATTCTTCTTGAATATTGATTTGGGAGTCGGAGGGCGGACGGGGTGGTTCCCGGATGAGAAGGGCGGGAAGCCGTGGTATGATGGGTCTAATAGTGCGTTTTTCTTTTCTTTTCCTTCTCGTGTTCCTCTTGTTCCCTCCCGCTTTCTTGGGTTTTCTCTGTTTCGCGCGTTGCTTTCGTTTTGTTGTGAGGCGCGGTGCGTCCAGCCCGGTCTGGAGCGCGGCGGGGGTTATGGTTCATTCCTTCCTTCCTGCCTCTATTCCAGTTTTCTTTTCTTTTCTTCGTTTCCCTTGTTCTTCGTTCCGTTGTCTCTGTCTCGCCCCTAAACCCCCAAGCACCCCTCCCTTCCATTTGCATGCCAGCACACGGGTAACGGAGGCAGTCCACCACCGGCTTCGTTTACGTCGCCCTTGCAACTTTACGATTATGCTTTGGCTCGCGCATCGAAGCTCGGAGTGGGAACGCTCCCGCGCCTGCCCTTCTTCCGTCCGACCTGGCTTTGTTCTTCGTTCTTGGTATCGGTGCCCCTGTGTGCTGCAGCGTGGTTCTGTTATCGCAATAACGATAACCCCTTTCCTCCACTTCCATTCTACCCTTAACTCTTATTCGTGAGAGAGAGAGCAAGCACTGACGCAGAGTTCTATCCACCAACAGCGGCGATGCGTGACTTCAATGCGGACATCGACACGTGGTACCAGACGTGGCCTCAGAACCCGGATGATAGGGCTTTTAGGATGTGCGTTTCTCCCTCCCTTCCCTCCGTCCCTTTCTCCCCTTCTTCCCTCTCGTCCTTTCTTGTTCCCCAGATGCTGACACTTCCATCGCAGTGACTCCGTCAAGATGTGGAGCAAGGACTGCCAGTAGTCCCCTCCCTCCCTCCGCACCGGCTTGGGTCCGCGTGCATACCCCGAACTGACTTGGGCTGGAACAGTATCGAAATTCGTGAACTGCATACACACATACATACACACACATACATGCGCAACGGACGCTTGCAAGTTTGGCGCCGCGCGATTCAAGGTACCCTCTATGTATTTGATTTGGACCTTCGTTTATTTTGTACTTACTTACCCCTCGCCCGAGATGGGCGCTGGCTTTTTTTTTATCCACTCATGTGTACGAGCGTACATATCATAACCACGTACGATACTTAGGATGAATGTTTTTTTGGGCGTGAATGTGAAGCAATTTTGATGCTTTTTGTTTTGGCTCTTGAGTGTTGTAGTGTTTGATTGTGAGATATTCATCGGCAACTCTGCTCCTGCTCTCTCATGGACTCTTCCTCACTGCTCCCTCAAAGCCAAGAATGGCCATCTCTGTTCATTTCCTTGATTTCTACAACACTTTATTTGAATGTTCTCGCAATGCTGTCAATGCTCTGGCCGGGGCCCTGAACACCTTCTATGAGTGATGTGGGTTTGTTTTGGTAAACCAGAAGGTATGTAATAATATTGCTGAGTTTGTATAGCCTCTTATTTTTTCTAGGGTGAAGCTGTCCAAGATCCTTTTTGAAAGGGACTTGGATATGTGATTCAATGGTACAACAACCTCCATGTCCATATTGAACAGGTTGTCGAGGCTGCCATTGTTTCTGCAGACACTTGCAATTAATGTGATTTAGATGAAGGTAATTAAGACCCACTGGCTGGAAAGATGGAACCCCATCCCCTTTCTCAACAACCTGAAGACAAGCACCTGTTTTTTGGATGCATTCCTCCTCCAAAACAGTTGTCTGAATGTGCGTGAATTCTACAGAAATGATGCCCTGCATGTTCTGGCAGTGTCAAATTTGTTAAGAATTGGACCCCTAGATAGTACTAGATAACACAGAGTATAAGTATTCCCTTAGTCCGTGTATAGTGACTAAGGGTGTCATGTACAGTACTGTAGGTATATATATATAATAGTGTCCTTTGTGTAGTATGATAAAGAGACGAAATAAAGAGATGTGGCACAAAGGCCGGAAGGGCACACTTACGGTGTCCCATCAGATCGTAACACTCCTCCTCACTGTAAGTTGTGCTCCTCCTCACATGGAATTGTGGCGTCAGCGGAGTCCAAGCATTTTGTGGAGGCGCGTGAACTGAGGCTTTGGGAGTGCCTTTGTAAACAGGTCTGTGATGTTGTCCTTCATGTTGATATATCATACAACTAGTTCTTGGGATGCAACGTGTTCCCAAAGGAAGTGGTACTTGATGTCGATGCGCTTCATGTGTGAGTGGAGTAAGGGGTCCTCAGAGAGATTTATCGCAGAATTATTGTCGCAGAGTATTGTAGTAGGGCATGATGGTGCATGGCCAACGGTGCATAGGAGGGTACGTAGCCAGATGCAGTCCTGTGCTGCCTCAAAAGCCGCCATGTACTTGGCCTCACAAGAAGACGCCACTACTGTCTTCTGTTTTCTTGATGCCCAGGAAACTAGTCCCGATCCTAACGAGAATGCGTAACCACCGACACTATGCCTTGTGTCAAGGCAGTTTGCCCAATCTGAGTCGGTGAATCCAGCTAAGTTGATGGCCCCTGTCCCGCCGAGCATTAGTTTCATGTTGCGGGTGCCTTTTAAATAGCAAACGAGACAGATCACAGTGTTCCAGTGGATGTGGGAGTAAGAGTCGAGGTATTGCGTGAGTTGTTGGACTGTGTATTGGATGTCAGGACGTGTGCCAATCGCGAGATATAGAAGTCCTCCAACGAGGGATCTGTACAGTATTCACGTGATTTTGGTTCTCTCTTCCTCCGTTAAGCTGTTGTGGTCAACGTGTCGTAGTTTCAAGCCTGGTTCCATGGGTAGCGAGATTGGTGAGGCATCCTTCTGGCCAAACTGGGATATGAGTCTGTCAATCAGGGCTGATTGGGAGAGGGAAACGGTGTGTGTATCGTGGTCCCATTTGACTGCGATCCCCACAATGTGTCATGGAGTGCCGAGATCTGAGATGGACCACGCATCACGGAGTTGGGCTTTGAACTTGTCATTCTCGTCCTTTGTGCTAGCAATGGATAAGAAGTCGTTGACATGAACTGCCGCTATCACTGTTCCTGTATCAGTCTTCCAAAAGTATATGCAGGACTCACAAGCCAAACGAGTGAAACCCCATTTGATCATATTCTCGTTCAGCATCTTGTTCCATATCCTCCCTGCTTGTTTCATCCCATACAATCCTCGCTCCAGCTCCCACACATAGTCCTCCTTCCCAGGCTCTTCAAACTCCTTTGGTTGTTCCATATAGATTGTCTCCTCCTCCGGTAGAACTCCATATAGGAAGGCTGTTTTAACATTGACCTGCGTCACATCCCAGCCCATAGACGCTGCAAAATGAAGTAAGATGAGCCATGATTCCATGCGTGCTGTTGGTGAGGTAGTCTTGGTGTAGTCTTGGCCGTAGACCTGGTCAAAACCTTTCAAAACCAGGCAGACCTTATGCCATACGATCTTCCTGTGCTCATCACGCTTGAGTGCGAAGACCGGTTTACCGTGGTGGATTTTATGGCCCTGGGGGATGTTGCTTTGTGGGACCAACCAGTAGACTTCCATCTCCTTCAAGGATTTTAGTTCATCCTGGTATCCTGCCTCCCAAAGTGCAGCATCAGTCAAGTTCTTTGCTTGTTCCCAGGTCTTGGGTGCCTTGGTGTCTAAATAGGTAGGGTTGAGATCCGGCTGTCATTCACCCAGGGCTATCAATGTGGCTGAGACATGATCGAGGTCAGGATCACCCTGCATGATGTCATCTCCCTGAGTGTTGTCTGGGTTCTCGTGATGTAAGTCATCAATCATTCTCTTCCTTTCTGCACGAGACTCACAGACCCTGTCCCCTGCTTCCTTCGATTCCCATACGGCGTGTTCCGTGCGTGTCTCGATGTCGTTATCTGCGCTTACTTTTGCAGTAGGTATCGGAATTCGTGTGGATTGGTGAGGCTGGTGTTCAGCTGCTTGGGGTGGTTGGTTTTCTGGTTGTTCAATAGGGTCATTGGCTGGGGCGGGGTCCTGCTGTGGCATAGTAGGAGGTGGGTTGTCGTCTGGCTGATTGTGCTGCAACGGTTCATCCGAGGACTCATCGAGAATGTCAGTGACACTGGGAAAATCCATTGGTATGTCGTTCTTGAGAGGGTGGTGTGCAGGAGGTACATGTCCATCATGGCTTTCAAGGAAGCATACATGGTATGAACTGTAGACCTTCTGTGCTGATCTGTCGTAGCACCAATACACTTTTGAATTCAGATTGTATCCAATCAGCACGCATTTGATTGAGCGTTTGTAGATTTTCGGGTTGTGTTTGTTCTGAATGAGAACAAATGCTCTACATCCAATTTCCTTCATGTAGGAGTAGTTTGGTGGTTTGCCGTTCCATAATGCATCTGGGGTGGTGTCCTTTAATGATGATGTCTTTGTTTTGTTGGTAAGGTGTGATTAAGTCAAATAGAACTCATCCCAGAGGAAAGGTGGACATGCTGATGTGATGCGCATGGTGCATGCCTTTCCCATAAGTGTCCTGTGCATCCATTCGACACGTCCAACGTGTGCAGATGTATAGGCGGCACCAAACTGCGTGGTGATCCCTTCAGATTTGAACCAAGCCTTATGTTCCTTCCTGCAGAGTTCTCCATCGTGTCCAGATTGAATGATGCCTATGGTTAACCCTTCAACTTTATGAGCTTTCACCCATGCCTTAATCTCTGGGAAAGTGTCCTTCTTGAGTTTAAGGGGAATTGACCAAACTTTATTCGTGTAATCATCAACGACATTAAGCATGTAGTTCGTTCCTGTACGCGAAGGAACAGCTGACTTCCCCATTGTATCGATCCATACAATTCCCAGCTTGCACGTTGCTCTATGCCCAACCCCCTCCACCTGCACCTTTGGTACCGATGCTCTGGTCTGTTTACCATGAATACAATTGTCACACTTGGGTGGTTTGGAGAGGAAGAAAGAGGGCATACCTTTGACCATACCGCTCTTGGCCATATCAATGATTGTCTGATAGTTTGCGTGACCAAGGTGATGGTGCCAGGTTAGAAGGTCGGCAGCATGTTGTGTGGTGAGTGCATGCTCAGGAATGATGGGTTGCAGGGCAAGAGCATATAGCTTCTTGTGCAGGAGTAGGGTAGCCGTTGCAAGCTGCATGCATGTAGACTTGTCATAGATGCGTGCACCGGTATCATTGAAAGAGGTAACAGTTCTGGATTTAGAGGACATTGTGCTGATAGAAAGGAGGCGAACTGTGGATTTGGGCACATAGAGTGCGTTGTGGAGAGTGAGGCTCGAGTCCTTTGAGACTTGGAGAACAATACTGCCAATGCCGAGGGCAGCAATTGACGATCCCCTGACGCCTTGAATCAGTTGTGCAGGGATAGGTTGGAGCGTGGTGAAGTCTGTAGCGTCTGGGGAGATGTGGACAGTGGTACCCGACTTGAGGAAGAAAGGATATGAGTGCAGAGGGAGTGTGGAGCCCTCTGTATATGATGCAGTGCTTGAGAATGCGGAATTGTCTGTGGTATTGTTGGTGTGTTCACTCCAGTTGATACCGGCATGGAGATCGTCACCGATTGTCAGCCACATGTCGTACTCAAAATCCTCGGCAGCTTTGAAAGAGTTGAGATCGGGGATCGTGTCTGAAGCAAGCCCAGTGAACTCTTGTTTCAGTTCTGATGCGTCATTTGCTGCTATGTATGCGGCGAGAAACGCGGCATCGCCCTCCACACTATATGCTGCACCATTCTTCGGAGTGATGGTTACCTTTCCTGTTCCTGATGCCGTGGATACTGTCGTTGATTTGTTCTTCTCCTTCCCGAGCTTCTTGGCAGCAAAATGAGCAAGTTGTGCAGGGCGGGGCTCCTTGTTCGTCTTGCCCTGCCGCCCCCCCCCCCCCCCCTTCAAGGATGCACCATTCTTTGGTGTGACCCTTACAGGGCTGGCCTCGCTCCTGACAGATTGTGCAGATGAGCTCCAAGATACGCTTGCTGACCTTCGTGGCGTAGGCAGTAGGGGCGGTATCCCTCCCCCCCCTGGCAAGGGTTTGCTCATTCTTGATGAATGCTCTGATGTCAGATGGCTTTAGTGGTTTTTTGGACTGGCGAAGGTTGCAATTAATAATGGATCACGTGTTAGCCCATTCAGATTCAGAGAGAGATGCAAGTGCAGCAATGCACTTGAGTAGATCGTGCGTGACTTCCCCTGCATTGAAGGCACGGTCAATCTTATTGAATATCCTGTCGAGTGTCTTCATGGCCTCCATTGAGTATGGGGTTTTCGTGTTGAGCACAACCTTAAGTAGATCCACCTGCTGAATTGGGCTGGAACCCCCATGGTGAGCCTTGAGTGCGGCCCGACCTTGTCTGCACCTGATCCATCAATAAACTGATGCTCTTCAATGGCTACCGCAGTGGCGATGAAGGAGCAGGTGAGCTCATCATTTGCAGAATAGTGTTCGTACATGCAGGGTTGGTAGTATTTATTTGGCATGGGAGGTTGAGTAAAGACATATCTTGATAATCCATTAAGGACTAATTCATGCTTGAAGTCCCGTGCCCATGCAGTGTAAGTGCCATTGTCTTTAGTAAGAAGCTTCCCTTTGTAGGGGTAGGAGAGCTTCAGGAGGGGTATGGTACAGGCAGATGTACTGTCGGCCTTGAGCATCTCGAGGGCTTTCTCCGAGGATAAAGCAGGGGGCGTCTGAGGCAGTTTGGGTGATACTAGAATGGGGGATTCTGAGGCAGGAGAGTCGGCCATAGTGGTAGTTTTGAGCAATATCAAGCAGGACAAAGAGATTTAAAATGCAATGCATGCTGACACATGCTGATAAGATGTGGACAGCCAGTCCGACTAGATAAGATTTGAACACCATGTTTGTGGGGTCAAGATTCTGTAACTTGTCACTTTTAAAGTGTACGGAGCAGCAATCCCATAACCTGTTAAGAATTGGACCCCTAGATAGTACTAGATAACACAGAATATAAGTATTCCCTTAGTCTGTGTATAGCAACTGTATTCTGTGGTGTACCTAGATAACACAGAATATAAGTATTCCTATGGGATCCATAAGTAAAGTGTCTGGATAAATAAGTAATAGCTAACTCACCCTTAGTCCATGTATAGCAACTAAGGTGTCATGTACAGTACTGTAGGTATATATATATAATAGTGTCCTTTGTGTTGTATGATAAAGAGACGAAATAAAGAGATGTGGCACAAAGGCCAGACAGGCACACTTACAGTGTCCCATCAGATCGTAACAAAATTTGGATGGTACTTTGACGAGTGAGCATGTCATCCACATCATGTTCTTCTTATAAATCTCAACCTTTGCAAGGGGTGGCAATATCCATGTCTGTGTCAATGGCAATTTCAACAATTGTCACCTCAAGAGCAGTGGCAACTGCCCCATTTGCATGCTTTCCAAGGCAGTGATAGATGCCACTGGTAAGCACATTGATAACACTCACCACAAGCTGCCAAAGCCCTGCCAGTCATCTCTTCCTGACAAAGCAGTTGATGATTGTGAATTGACACATGTTACAGGCTCCAGTTCAAATTCAAAAACCAACATGGAGAAATTTGATGATGGTGGAATCATAGCATTAGTCTGCTGTCACAACATACCCCTCTTTCTCACCAACATCAATACTCCCAGGGAACAGCAAAAGTACAGAGTTGCTCTCATACAACATCTTTACACTCTTTTACCATCGACTGCAATGGTCGCTGTCCTCTACAACATCAGATGTGTTCTGGACTGGAGTTGTCAATTAGTGAGTACCTTGTTGCTTCCATTCTATTATGTGATTCTAATTCTGATTATCTCCTCAAAGTACAATATCCTTCCTCAAGATATTGTTAGTGTTTTAAAGTCATGTCAGGTCGGGTCTTTCACCCATTTTTTCAGCAACCACAACTGCAACTGGTCGCTGGGGATGCCCAAATGTAGCAATTGTGACTGTGACCAGTCTTTTTCCAGTCGCAATCGGTCGCAAATGGGTAGATATACATAATATGCAGTATTGTAGCGTGTAGATACCCCTTACCTTCATTTGCAGCCTGGCACATCTTGAATTGGGCAAGAACTGACAGAGATATGCTCAAAACAGTGGGGAGCATACAAATTGACTGCATCCAGGATTGTTTTGGTCATAACTTGCTCAGTGTTTGTCCAATTTGGACATGCCAGGGATGGAATTGAAGGGGCTCAAGTACATCTATGTGCACAGTGGTTGTGACTGGTCGCAACTGGGTGGAGGCGGTCACAATACCTCATCAAAATCCTAGCAATTGCAATGGTTGGGTTGCAGTCATTTCCAGTTGCTGCAACCTGACCTTAAAACACTAGATATTGTATTGTGGCTCCTTTTTGCCACAAGTGCAATGCACACATATGTCCACAAGTGGGCTTGTCAGCTCATCTATAGCCCACAACTACATCAAGGACTTGGCCTTACCAATGGAGAGGGTGTCAAGAGACTGGTTGCAGTTGTGGAGGCTCATACCCATCATGAGGTCTTCACATGTATGTCACTGGCATGTCTGTCAATATTCTACTAATCTCCAACTCCTTCCCAGAGCTCACACACATTGACCTTGAGTTTGTCCGCATCCTTCTCACCGCAAGAGACCACAAGATCAATATACGGAAGTGTGCCATTGGAAGCTTTCTTGAATGGGATGGGTTGGGTTGGGTGGTTGGGGGGCATGGGCAAAGCCTAGGTACAACCACTCTACTACCATCAAATTGATATTGCCAACATTGTCGGCCCTCTATCTAGGCACAAAATTTCATCAGGCAACAAGGACTGCCATTGCAAAGCATGCCCCCATGCTCATGAATGTGATTTGTAAATTCAATAGATATTGCTCCATGCTTGCCTCAATATATCAAGATGATTGGTCAATCCCTCTTCCAGAACCTCTTCCCATCAAATTGGCTGAACTTCTGGGGAGCCCATTGTTAATGGAAGATGTTTGGATCACCAAAACTTCTGGTGAATGCCCTTGGTGGTTGGCTGAACCTAAGGTCTGTGAGGGTATTCACAGAGGACTTTACACTCCCCCCCTTATCCTGCTCAAGGTCCACTGGACTCTGAGTGGACTCCGACCAGACTTTCACCCCAGCCAAATTTCAGAATTTGGCTTGTCCAGTCCACCCACCATCCAGGTGGAGTCCATTGGACTCCAGTGGACTATTGTCTGAGTGGAGTCCACTGGACAACCCAAGTCATGGTCTTGCTCATTATTAATACATAAATAAAAACATTGCAATTGTTGAGAGTTGAACTCTGGACCAATTGAATATTGATTACAAATATACACAACAACTGGCAAACATTACTGTTACACCAACAGGTTGTTATAACTAAGCACCTTCAACTGAAACATAGCACATTGTCGGCTGACGATCATGTGAACTGGCCATGTAAGCCAGTCAATGATCATTTTGGGTTTGCTCATGCTCCTTCTCCACCACAACCACCACCACCATTGTTCCCCAGCACCGCCAGCAACAGGGTGCATGGCTCCACTAACCCTGCTAACTCCCCACAGTAGCGTGTGCAGTACCGAACCCCCAGCCCATCACTGCTACAAGTAGTGTTTTGAAGTCCTATTGGGCCTGGTTTTTTACCCTCCCAGATAGGGACCGCAACCGCGACTGGTCTCTGAACTTACTCAAATACTGTGACTGCTGACTGGACTGCCGGAGATTGGTCGCTATCAGTTGCGAACTTTTCAGCGACTGGTTGCAACTGGTCACAACCAGACTCGGTCATGATCAGTTGCTAGCGGTCGGGACCGGTCAGGACTGGTACTTACCTTGCCAATGTACACAAATATAAGACTCAGAAATACATGTATACCAACTGAAGATAACTTGTGTATAGAGGGAGCTAGGGGATAAGTATTAGGACCAGGTATAGATGAGAATTATCAACTGAAGCGAACATGACGGGCAGCAGCAAGGGCATGAGGTCCAGGTAGCATGAGTGAATGAAGAATACGTCAAGACCATGGGGTCATGTACATGTAGGGGTGAGGTGATTCAGAACATGGGTATCAAGAGCACGAGATGATTTGCGTGAGATGATTGAGGATATGACTGTATGAGGGCCTTGTTAATACACGCTTCAGGTGAGGACAAGAGAAGAAGCTTACTGAGAAGTGAAGAGGGTAGGCAAGTGTCTACAAAGAATCATTAAACCTGTATCCCGTCAGCGTAAGAATTGATATTGAGCACAGATACTCACTGGCAAGAGTGTGGATACAACAGATCAAGACCACAGGGTCATGTACATGTGGGGGCGAGGTGATTGGGAACACAGGTATCGAGAGTGCGGGATAGTATGGCTACAAAGAATTGACGTACCTGTATGCCGTCAGCCTAAGAATTGAACTCGAGCACAAATACTCACTGGCAAGAGTGTGGATACAACAGATTGAGACCATGGGGCTGTGTACATGTGGAGACAAGGTGATTGGGAACACAGGCATTGAGAGTGCAGGATGGTATGGCTATGAAGAATCATTGCACCTGTATTCCATCACCTTAAAAACTGAACTTGAGGACAAATACTCACTGGTAAGTGAACAGTTCAAGTAAGTGGCCATGGAGTATCGTCGAACCTATGTTCTGTCAGCTTGGGGTCAAGCTCAATACAAATACCCACTATGTTGAATGGGTGCAAACGACAACAAAGGCAGAGAAACTAGGTAGTCATACTAAAGCCTTGAATAGAGTATGTCAGGTAGAACCAAGACGAATGGACAAGGTACTTACTGGGTTTTGAGTGTATGACTCACTGTTGGTAGCAGTTGGGTGGACATCAAGATGGAAGAAGTAGAGAAAGGAGTCGTTGAGCCGGCAACTTGTTAAAGGCATTTGCCAAATATCAGACAATACAGTATGCCGTAAAGGGCAATTCGACGAAATTGAGGTCACAATAATTGGTGGCAACATAGACCTCACTTCACATACAGGAACTAGTGTTTTGAGGTCGTGTCGGGTCCGGTCTTTCACCCTGTTTTGCAGCAACCGCGACCGCAACCGGTCGCTACAGA